>QOCX01000803.1:35308-78104 GCA_005959815.1 Sarcophaga bullata
GTACTTTTGCGTCTCTATGCTTTCAACAAACTAGAGTAAAGGGTTGACAAATTGGATAGTAATAGAAGCGTACTATAGTATACTGCAAGGAAGATGACATGATAGAGCACTTAGTCACCAAGTGTGTGGCATTAAGGCATCGGATATACGATATAGGTTTTACCAGGTGCAAAGCAGAATTTAAGCGAGCAAAATCTACAATCACTTTAGATGTCACATTGATGCATGTATTGAGGTCAAGGAATCATCACCCTTAGATTAATTCGTTAGCAACATAATCATCATTCATTTCATTAGCAACATAGTTCTGATAAAGAAATCATGTTCTATCAAGACTCGTTATACCGCGCAATTTACGTAAATATACGAATTTAAACTTAACGTCGTCATGGGTATCACAATTTTTTTTTGCGAGATTTCTTCCAGCCAAGTGAAAAGTTCGGAGGAATTTTTATAGTTAATTGACCGTTCATTAGACGAGTTTTTGCGCCAAATCAACCCAATTGCAGTTTTCATAACAAAATTTCAGTAAATAGGACATAAATTGCCCCAGGTCAGGCATCAAAACGAAATATGAAAAAATATTTCCTTGGCGACTTCCTCTCAGCAGATTTATGGCATAAACCCTACAAGGAAATAAAAAATTGCCATGAAAAGCTTCTCAAAAATTTGTCGTTCGGAGTCGCCTTTAACCTGTAGATTCCCCAATTAATGTACAAAATTAATGTACCCAGCATAAGTGGTGTGAGAAGCTAGGTAGTAATATTGACTGAAGAGTTGTAATGACCAATTATCTAGACATGTATGTAGGACATGAGTTGTTTCCGTATCCAACCTATTTCTCTGAATTTCTTGTACGCAAAACTCAGATGTTTCTGGCATGCGGGAAGAGATTTAATTTTAAATATGAATTCGTCTCATAAACAAATTGTTTTTGATAACGTCGACTAAAAATGTGGTTTGGAATGCACAAAATTAACCCCCGTTTTTATATGTTAAAACCAGAAGAAATTTTTTTCCCCAATTTTGTGGCTTCTAAATGATATTCGAACGACAAACAACGAATTTAAAGAGGTTTGCTGAGCATTTATAAATTTTTAATGACAACTGCTTTGTTTTTTCTGAAGAGTAGGCTAGACAACATATAATTCGTTTAATCAGAAGCTATGTTTTAATAATTTTAAATCACTTCTTTTGAGATTTTTAACTACCTGGTGAGCGTATTGTTCTTTTAAAGTGCTTTACATTCCTTCAATCACTCATTTTTTTACATTAAATTTTTACCATGCCAGACACTGTTTTGTCTCATCGGTCCATTAAATTGTATTCAGTGAACGCATTTAAGTGCTTAAATATTTTAAGACAATGAAAACGAGAATCCAATACAAATTTTGCAAAAAAAAAAAATAATAAAATAAAAGCGAAATATTACTGGCTGCTCATAAGGAACTTTCAGCGGGGACACTTTATTTTAAAGCGACAATAACGTCAACTAAGGAGAGAGTAAATTCATATACGCATTCATTGAAATGTTGTGACAACAACAATAACAACAACGACAATGACAACAACAACGACGACGAGGACGACGACAACGACTACAACTATGACGATAATAAAATAACATTAAAACAATAAAAATATTAAAGCTTAAATCGTAAAAAAAATACCAAAAACAAAAACAAAAATGAAAATATTTTTAAATAAATAATATCGTATAAATAAATAAATAAACAACAACAACAACAACAGAAAATAAAAACAATATAAAATTTTTATATGAATAATGTAAACAAGGGAGACTAAGTGAGTACCCTAATGTACATATTCACATACGTATACAGTCGCATGTATTCATATGCGTTCATTCATTCATTTCGATTACTGAAAGAAACTTTTGTACCACACCTTCAACACAGTAAATGGCATGGTGAGAGTGTGTAAGAACTTAAAAGAATGATTTCTTTTTCTGCTTCTTTAAAAGAATTTTCTTCGTTGTCATCCATCAGCATTTTTGTCTTCTTTCGATAAACTGATAAACAAATGCGGAAAAAAACTTGTTGCTACTGCTGCCCGAAAAAATGAATGGCAGTGTGTAGGCTTATTAGACGTGAGGACACCGTACAAACCCCAGGACAGATATGTTGATAGTATGGAATAAAAACCAATATTTCTTCGGCAACTTCCTCTCAGCAGATTCTGGCAAAAAACTCTGTGAGTAAGTAAAAATTGCTAAGAAAAGTTCTCAAAAATCTGCCGTCCAAAGTCGGCTGCAGGTCCTGCCACTGATGTAGAAAAACTCACACAAGATATGGCTGTATGTACTAAGTCGTATTCTTGGCTAAAGGGTTGAAGCAGCGACGACGAGGACGACGACAACGACTACAACTATGACGATAATAAAATAACATTAAAACAATAAAAATATTAAAGCTTAAATCGTAAAAATAAATACCAAAAACAAAAACAAAAAATGAAAATATTTTTTTAAATAAATAATATCGTATAAATAAATAAATAAACAACAACAACAACAACAGAAAATAAAAACAATATAAAATTTTTATATGAATAATGTAAACAAGGGAGACTAAGTGAGTACCCTAATGTACATATTCACATACGTATACAGTCGCATGTATTCATATGCGTTCATTCATTCATTTCGATATGCTGAAAGAAACTTTTGTACACACACTTCAACACAGTAATGGCATGTGAGAGTGTGTAAGGAACTTAAAAGAATGATTTCTTTTTCTGCTTCTTTAAAAGAATTTTCTTCGTTGTCATCCATCAGCATTTTTGTCTTCTTTCGATAAAAGCTGAACAAAGGAACTAATAGTACCCTAAATGTACATATTCACATACGTATACAGTCGCATGTATTCATATGCGTTCATTCATTCATTTCGATATGCTGAAAGAAACTTTTGTACCACACCTTCAACACAGTAAATGGCATGTGAGAGTGTGTAAGGAACTTAAAAGAATGATTTCTTTTTCTGCTTCTTTAAAAGAATTTTCTTCGTTGTCATCCATCAGCATTTTTGTCTCTTTCGATAAAAGCTGATAAACGAATGCGGAAAAAAACTTGTTGCTAACTGCTGCCCGAAAAAATGAATGGCAGTGTGTAGGCTTATTAGACGTGAGGACACCGTACAAACCCCAGGACAGATATGTTGATTAGTATGGAATAAAAACCAATATTTCTTCGGCAACTTCCTCTCAGCAGATTCTGGCAAAAAACCTGTGAGTAAGTAAAAATTGCTAAGAAAAGTTCTCAAAAATCTGCCGTCCAAAGTCGGCTGCAGGTCCTGCCACTGATGTAGAAAAACTCACACAAGATATGTGCTGTTGAGACTAAGTCGTATTCTTGGCTAAAGGGTTGAAGCAGATATGTATGCTTGTATTTATTATGGACCAAACAAGATAAATCTTTAAAGATAGTAACAAATCCACTTTTACTTCAAGTATGTGAATGGTGCATGTCTGGCAAAATCGAAAGGGAAAATTTTTAATTATGAACTTCAAGCTGCTAGTCAAACGTTTAAATCTGATAATCAATGGCAATGAATGATGACTATTCTAGTACTCTAGAACACGCTATAATTTCCAATCATCTGCATCGCTAGAACAAACCTAATTAATGAAGGAAGGCAAAGAAAATAAGTGAAAATAAGATGGCAGAGATGCTGTGTAACGGCTATAAATCCCTTAAGACAGTAAAAAGCAGAAAGAAAATGAGAAAAAACCCATTTATTGCTTCGTTCAAGTTTCATGCATTGCCTGTTCGTAGCTGCTGTAAACAAAACACTCAAAATAACTTCGTATGTCATCAACCCTCAAAAATCGTTTGTAAAATGTCACCGAGTTCTGACCACAGTTTTATAAATTCTAGTGTTTCATCAATATTTGATTGCCTGTAAAGATCTGCTTTGTTTCTTTATATTTTAAACTCCATTTCACTGGTGTATTCGGTCAGTCAAATTTCTTTGCCAGGCTTTTTTCTAAATTCTTTTAATCTCCCGATAGCTTGCATGAAAGTCTTGTTCTATCATTTGTAAAGTTCATTCAATCATTCTACGATTGATCTACCAGATGGGATTTTATTGTAGACATTGACATTATGGCAAGGGAATCGCCCAAACCAGATCTCAGATAATCTACAAATTTGTTATCGTACAGTTTATATATTCGTCGGCATGGTTATCCTGCTTTTTCCTTTTTTCTATTACAAAGGCGCGTTTCTTCTGACATTTCAGTCATTCCCAAATCAATATAAGTTTTTATTAGTCATGGGTATTAAAGTAAAGGGAGTACATTGAAGCTTTGCTGGCGATGCAATATTATTAACTGAACGCCAAGTAGGCCTACAAAAATACATTATTGGTGCCAAAGAATTACTTACAATACCCTTCTCAAATATACAATGCTTTTGTAAAAGGAGTGTTTTCATACCTTTCAATGTCTGTTAATTCGTATCTTCTTTTAACCAAATTGTTCCCAACTCAACGCATACAAAAAATATAAAAAAAGCAGAAAAAAAACCAGAAAAAACAGATTAAAGTCAATAAAGAAGTGAAAGTACGTGAATGTGATTCCCATTTTGCGTTTGGTCTCCTGCACTCCAACTGACTGTGTCACAAATGGAAATGGAAATGAATGCCTTGTTCTGGTTGTGACTTTTTCTCCTTTGGAATGTTCACTCAGAGAGTTGTTTCTGTTTTTTCTTCTTTTTTTTTATTTTCAACTTTTTCTGCTTTATGCCAGTAAAGGAGTGCAGGCATTGATGGTATGAGTGTTAAGCTAACAATCCGACAACATTAAAAAAAAACAGTACAACAGCAAACAACAAATAAACGATCATGACACAACAACAAGCCCAACCAACGGAAGTGGATATAAATGGAATATGAAGCCAATAATGTTGGCGGCGACACATGAGAAACCACTTGAATTTTTCAGGCATGTTTTCAGGCTCGACTTTGTTTGTTTCGTTTTTTTTTGTCTTCGTGATTTTTTGCAATTTCCATTATTTTCTGTTTTTTTTGTTTTTTGTTTTTTTTTCTTCTGTTTTTAATCCTTTTGGGGAACATTTATAGATGGTTTTATGGCTTGGTTTTATACTGTGAATATATTTAATTTGTCAATTTATTGGTAAAGAAAAAAACATTGCATTTGAAGGGATTAAAATGCAAATAAAAGTTTATTGAGTCGCAATAATATTTTTAAAAGAACTAAACTAATAAGGAAATATTTACGCACAGCTATTTCCGTTGTAGTCGTAGTAGTTGCATTTATAAAGGTTAACAGAGATTACACTGTGCAGCGTAATAAAAAACGAGGATACTTTCCGTATGTGTTCTTACGTTTATTATTCAAGTTTTTAGTTTCTTTAACGCAATATTATTGAAAATGTCTTTACAAGCTCAATTAGAGCATAAGACTTAGTTCTTAAATATTCTTAAAAACTAGGAATTTTTATTGTCTTGGAGGTACCATAACATTCGCAAACGTTTATGGCATTATAAATATTAGCCAAAGTGTACCTAGAAGGCCATTTAACATTTGCATGTTGGCCATAATGAAATGCACACAGAGGGCATATATACTATACATACATTTAGACCTGAACGAGCTAAACATGTTAAATAAATCCTTGCAGAGTTCTTCTCTACAGAGATGTCTTGATGTTAATCATAACAGTTTTTCGTAGAAAACTTTCTGGTAATTGTCTGTACTCGTGAATCCTGTTAAACCAATTCAATTACCTCCAGCAGGCCTCCCAGGAATGTTATACCGACTATTCTAAATCGGAAAAGGGTTGATTAAGAGCGCAAATCAATGAAACCCAATTTAGAATATCAGTTCCAAATTCCCAAGCAAAAACTCATGACTTTAGAAAATAGGGGAGGAAATATTTCAGCAGAAAAATAATAGGTACCCCGTACTTGGGACAGTCAAGAGCAACTTAAACTTAAGCTTGTAGGGTAATGGCCAATTAGTAAACGGAATTTATAATGCTCCAAACGACCAAGAGCACCTCAAAAACGACATGTGAGTAATAGCTCGACTCTTTAGAATACTTTTCTACTATTCCAATGGGCTCGTATCCTGAAAACCAGAACTATGAAGGTATTGGGAAGGAAAGAGAGCCATAAGCTATCCTATGGACCCACCAAGAACATCAGCAACAAAATACTTTAAAAACTAAAGTAGAGTAAGCCTAGCAGAAGAATCTCATATGTGTGGCCTAAGCAAAGTGCAACAAGGCACTCTACGGGCCATTGTAGACTGAGGTACAAGAGTAGACTTAGGTCTGCCCAATTTCAGTGCCATAGTGTAGTAGGTAGTGTGTTGGTTTTTTAGACGTTAGGCCACGGAAATATGAAACGAAATATGAAAAATATTTCTTCGGCGACTTCCTCTCAGGAGATTTCTGACATAAACTTTGAAAGTGAAATAAAGTTAAAAAAGATTCCCAAAAATCTGTTTTTCGGAGTCGACTTTAAACTGTAGGCCCCGCCATTCGTGTTTAAAATTAATACACACTACATAGCTGGGTTGAGAAACTAGGTCATTCTGACTGAGGGGTTGTAATGACCAATTGTGTTATGTGTATGTGCAATGCCAGTCGATTTATGGCGTGCTCAGATTACAATATTTGTGGCTTCAATACCTTGGTGACATAGTCGTGCATTCTCTTAAGTTGTAGTACACTTAACGTCAGACAGTATTTGAGTTCTTTAAGATCCTTAAATTTGATGATTAGTGTAATACGATTTGCACATACAATAGATCCTTTATGGTCCCAAAGCCTCAAGTAGAATTGAGAATAACTTTAATCAATAATAAATATTGTTCTCTTAAATTAAACATTGTTTGTCCATCTTTTTATAATTACTAGCACTTTGGAGATGCTAATCAGTTAAAGAAGTAAAGTGTGTACTCATTTAAAATAAAATCTATTTGACCCAAAAAGGTAACATTATTCTCAAAAATTTTTAGCATAGGTTATTAAGAATTCATTTAATCTTCTTCAGTTTATTACTTTAACCCTGTTTCTTATTTATCCCGCCCTACATAAAGAGCTCATCTTAATCCAACAGATAAATACAAAGAAAAATAAAATCAAAAAAGTAAGAAGAAAAACCATCACAAATAAAATCAACAAGAGAGCATAACACCATCCTCTATGACAGTTTAAAGTTGATGACAGCTTCAATTTCAATTTCAATTTCATTTCATTTAATTTCAATTTTCCCTTACTTTTGTCTGTTGAACAGTGAACAGACATAAAGCATACCATCCATCATACCATATCATGAATATGATTTTTATTTGTGTTTGTATTTGTATTTGTCTTTTCATGTTTTTTTTTTTTTTGTAATTTCTCTTCATTTTTTTTTTACGCGACTGTAATAAAATCATGATGCTTTTACAAAGTGAATTAAGTGAAAAGCAAATAAGGCATTATGTTTGCATAAAGCAGAAGAGAAGTGAATCATCGCATTTCATCAAACAAAATACCAACAAATATACGTTATACACACATACTATATGTTCGTTCATATAACAGATCATCATACTCGCTTACAATATATGCTATTTGCCTGGTATATCATTGGAAAAATGTTGACAACGTTAGTGGATGTAGGAGATGACGACCAAATGGAAATGGATACACAATATAGTGATGATAGCGATGATAATGATGATGATAATGATGATGATGATGGTGATGTTGGATAAAATGAATTACATACTTGAAGAGTAACGAACAAAAAAAAAAATCAAAGCAACTCAACTCTAAAAAGACAGTGTGGCACAGAAAGTACTT
The DNA here is from genome assembly GCA_005959815.1 of Sarcophaga bullata. Taxonomy (NCBI): domain Eukaryota; kingdom Metazoa; phylum Arthropoda; class Insecta; order Diptera; family Sarcophagidae; genus Sarcophaga; species Sarcophaga bullata. Next base: position 43,149 of record QOCX01000803.1, read on the forward strand.
GTAAGATGGCACTATCAATGAATTTCATTAGGTTTAGACTAGAATGTGACCAATTTTGTATAAAAAAGCAATTGGTAGCAGAACTCCTGAAGTATGAAATAAAATTCATCATTGATTGCTGTCGACAACGTGAATTATGGGCTGAAATTCCCAGCTTTGTTTGTTTTGCCACCAATTCCACAATCGTGTTTGTGGTCAATTAAAAGCATATGTGACATCCATCGTTTAGCCTTCCCATATCCTAGGAATCTTTAACAATTGAAACCACAGAGCTTTATGGTTTTCACAATCTTTGCTTATTTAATTTCCAATGCGTAATGATAATCCAATGAATTTTTCAATTGTTTTGATTGTAGAGGCCATAACTGAACATCCGAAAAGTTCGACATCCTCTGTCGTTTTAAGTTCAACGGAAAATTGTCCTTTTCAGCATTGAAGTTGTTGGTACAGAGTTTTCAAAATAGCCTTAGCCTCAGCACGAAAGAACTTTCTTCTATTTTCTCCTCAAATCACACAGTCGTCGACTATTATTTGGAAGCAAACATAAATGAAATCACCCTTCTTGTTTAAAGGGTTAAAGGACAGACTGCAGATTGTTGACAAGAGCAGTGTTGCCCGTTGTAATAACGAGGATGACAATATCTGATATGTTCTATAATGAAACTTGTCTTACCAATACGCAATTTAGTCTTGCAGAATGTTGCCATAGTACTGTGAGAAGATCTCCATCTTTCTAAAAATTTTAACTTTAAACGGCATATTCTAAAATGGTTTTCTATTCCATCTTCCGCCTATCTAAGGAGGTCAAAATGATGTCATCTCCTAAATATACCTGTGCTCTTGCCTTCTTTCATAGCTTGTTATTCCAATTTTACTACCTTTTTTTATAGGATATTCGCTTTGACGGAGGATAATGTGAGTATCGAAGAGTCAGGTTCGACTTCCAGTGAGTTAGATATCATCTAGGACTAGATCAAGAAGTAGTTGTAAGAATCAAAATCTTCATACTTCTTGCTATACTGGACATTGTTTGATTGTATGTAAGCCTAAGCGCTATAACTATTCCAGGCGCTGCGTAGATAATATTAAACTCTACGATAAACTAGACAAAGCCACCTTCGTTCAGGTAGCTTTTAAGAACAGCAACCATGCGGCAGTAATGTGTTTCTGTTGAATGTGACAGAATTTGTTAGGATTTTGGTTGGTCTCAAGGGAGCATAAAGAACATATGTGAACCTATGTGTATTGTAGAATGTCACAATGTATCATTGGAGTCTACGGAGCACACACAATTCGTCCTTAAGATAGATTAAAAACTGGTAAGATGCTGTGGTTTAAGCGCTTGACTACAAATCCAAACCATCTGTGTTTACATCTAGGAGAAGAATCTTTCAACAACGAGCATAATGTATAGCTGACACTATCTCTTGGTACTCTTGGTAACTAAAAAAGGCTATCAGAAGGCGCAAAAACTCGTTAGGAGTTTTGTTAAGAGTAGGATTATGGCTAAGGAGAGTGGGGCGTTATACCAATAACTTACATAAGAAAGTGTATTATTCATGTTGTCGCGAATGGTATTCCATCATATGTGTTAAGTTTGAATGCCGATATATTACCACAAGATTCCATTATATGTCGTACACTATTTTGAACACTATAAACAGTATGCTTAGGGACTGTTCAAATGTTCACATTGGTCTAGTTGTACTTGTGGTCTATTGGTACTTGTCTCTGAAGGCAGAATTAGACCATTCAACGACTTGTTGGCAATTATGCTGCAGCAGTAATGTTTTCTCAAGCATTTGAAAGATTATGTTATGCTCATAAATTATTCGCTTGTGGAAGATTTTTAAGCAAGAAATCTTTGGTGTTTTCTTTAATAAAAATAGCCTTCCACTACCTACTTTCACTAGCTACTTTTCTATTTACACTGTCTTTCTATTGCAAAATGAACGTAAACTCTTTAATTTCTCCTTAAACTGTATTCTGTGTTCCAACATAGGTACTGCATGATATGGGTATCCTCTGAGGAGTTGGTCTCAAAAATCAAAAAAAAAAAAAAAAAAATAGGAAATCTAATTGTAGCTCACTTTTGCTGTTAACTGTACATATGTGTATGCATTGTTATTGCCATGTGTATGTATTTGTTATGAACTCACTAGGACTGTCATATGCTTCTATTAGTATTCATGGTATTCTTTTTAATTTTTTACTTTTTTTTACTTTTTTTTGTTTTTTTTTCCAATATTTGTTGCACTGTTAATCAGTTTAAGTAAATATTAAAAAGCATCAAAAAAAAGAAGAAAAAAAAAAGAAAGGAAAAATTAAAACAACATGTTAAATGAAATCCGAGTGTTTTACTCCTTTTTTCTCTTTCTCTTCGTTCTTTCTTTTTTTTTGATTTTCTATATGATATTCATGTGTTGCTTTATATGAGGGGTAAATTCAAGTAAAAAATAAAAAAAATAAAAAGAAACAGTAGAGTGTGATTTACGTAGAAAAGATATGTCACAGAACAAACCAAGTCATGACTCAGGAGTTGAAATGTCAAAAATGTCTTCCATTAAAGTGGTTGATCTTCCATTTATTTTTCATTTTTTTGTTCGTTTTCTCCTGTTCTTTTTTGATATCATTTTCAGGCAAATTAAAACTTTAAATTGGTATACGAGCATAAAGAATGACAGACAGACAGACAGACAGACAGACAGACAGAGCAGCTGTAATGTTGTTTTCAGTGTGAAAGGATATTTAAAGTGCTTTTAAATCCAAAAGTGACTTGATTTTTAATTAAATCGCAAAACTCGCAATATTTTGTTCGTTTGAACACAAAAAGGATTCTTTAAAAATTAAAACTAGTTTTCATATCCTGTGATTTACTTCCTCATGCAGGTATGTTGCTCCTCTCCTATGACTTTTATTTAAAATAACCCCAGCAATATTTGCTTATAAATCTTATAAAACTGTCTTGATCCTTAAACCAATTATTTAACTATTTGACCAAAAAATTATAATCCCTTGCCATATCATTCTGGAACCATTAGCACATAATACACACACACACACAGAGCACCTAAACACACAACAATGATGGCATCATATTCATCATCATAAGGTTTTTGTAATCCTTAAAGTCAACATTGTAATCCTTTTTAATGCCTTGCTCTACAAATGCAATATTTAGATGCCATTCTACACGTATAGCTTTGTGAGACTTCCGGTGTGCCTGTTTGTCTCGATAAAGTAAGGAAGAGGGAGCAGTGAATGTGTAAACCAGACATAATCTTATTATTTGTCTAACATAGAGTTAGAAAATAGCAACAACAATAACTACAAAAATGGAAAGTAAAGAAAAAATATTTTTTATTGTTACTTATGCAAGGGGGGGTGTTTGGCATGATATCCTATTAACATAATAAATATGCAATAAAAAGAATAATTTTTGTATGAATTTGAAATAGAAGAGAAAAGAGACTCTGGTTTTAAAAGCAAACAATTCTAAAGAAAGATAATTTCGTTGTAGGAATCACAAAAGTTCAGTAGCCTCTATTTAATTACAAAGAATCGACAGAAGAACATTGTCTGTCTGTGTAATCTAAATAAGATTACTAGGGTTGTTATCGATGATTATCATCTTATCTCGGCCTGATTTTAATGATCTGAGCACTAACAGTGAAAGGTTTCAATAGAACAGGACTATGTACGACACATCTCATGCTGCATTGTATAATTCGTGAGAGCATGGTCATCTCATATTTAGGTGATGTAGATTGACCATCGAAATCGAGCAATTTGACCTCGTTATACTTTTTCGTATGAGTTTTTCCTAAGTCGCAGAATAGGCCACAAACCATCTTAATGTTGATCATATGAACTGATCATAGAGATCGAGTGATTTGACCTCGTTAGACTTGTTCTTGTGGAGTTTTCCTAAGTCGTAGAATAAGCCACAAACCATCTCACATGGAGGTCATATGAACTGGTCATAGAGATCGAGTGATTTGATCTCGTTAGGCATTTTCTAGTGGGGTTTTCTTAAGTTGCAGGAGTATGCGAATACGCCACAAGCAATAGTTGCCCTAAGGTCAACATAGCTCAAGCTTACTTTATTGGTCATTACAACGCTTTAATCAAGATTACGACCTAACTTCTTAAAGCACCCTTGTTAAGTTAGGTTAGCCGGTAACTTGCCATTCACAAGCAAGTTCTTTCGGTGGCTCCTACGGCCCATTGTGTTATCCAATATGAGAGAAGCTGTCATGTCATGATGATGCGTTAGTGGACGAAATCGAGTTCCGGGTGAAACCGGTCAGTTCGCTTAGTGGCATGTTTGCCACCCACGGATTTCCAAACCTTGTGTCAGCTAACAACCGATAACGTCTGGCTAGGGTTACTCACATAATAATTCCGTTTTTTCCACGTTCTGGCAACTACCCATGTTGTATGTGTTAATTTCATCCATTAGTTGCGGGACCCACAGTTTAATATCGACTCCGAGCGACAGATTTGAGAAAAACATTTCCTTTCAATTGTATTTTGCTCTGAGAGTTTTTTCCGGAAGTCTACTGAAATATTTTTGTTTCCTACAATATGTCTTTGTACGAGATGTCTGATTTGAGGTTTGAACCCTGGATTTACGTCTAATAAGACAACACACTACATACTAGACAGTGGCGAATTCATATAACTTATGCTTTCGGTCCAATATAACCGGATTAATGCCACCGGCATTATGAATTATTGGACATTTCGGATGCACTCCCCCAAGGAAGAAATGGCAGCTATTTGAACACGCATAATGGCATCAATAGCTCTTTCAAATGAATAAAAAATTTTGATGGTATCTGACACATAATTTTTATTATAATAAGAATAGGAAGCGCCCAATGAAAGACCCGAAAAAGACTGCAATTTCGCATAACAAGAAAACGATATTTCAGTTGAATTGTAGTCAACTACAAACCTGTCCTAGTCGGAAAACTTTATATTAATGACAGACCCAAGGTTGTTTTGAGAATTTAGAAGCACTTCAGCTACATACATATACCGCACGGAAGTTTTTAAATTTCCAACACTGCTTAATAACCAAAACGTTCTTCCCGAGCACCATTTGTTTCTATTCGAAAAATTAAATTTTCCAGAAGGGAATAAATTGGAATAAATTTTTTTTTAAAAGTGTTCAGTACTTACTTGCATTTTCATGGGATCCGTATTCACCTGGCACATGTATTTGCCGGCATCTTCCATCTTAACGTTACGTATGTTGAGAGTCCAGGTATTGTAATCGTTGTGTGTTACCGATAGGCGATCATTATTCGTAATTACATGTTCGTGTATGGCTAAAATGGCCTTTGCATCAGCCTTAATCCAGGCCACCTATTGAATTTCTTCGAACAAGTTTTATGGACACAAAAATGTACAGAGTGTGTATGAGTGTGTGTGTTTTTGTGATAATTTTTTTTTTTTTTTTGTTTTTTTGGGCAGAAATGAAATTGGCGGAGAAGTTAACCAAATATAAGGATGTGTTGAAATCAACGGATGTTGTGTGTGTGTGAGTTTTTTTTTTGTTGCGTTTGGGTTTGTTTATGTGGCAAGACATCGTTAGTTGGTTAGAGAATAGAGTAGAATGGAGTGGAGTACAGTAGAGTAGAGTGGTATTTGCAAAAGTGTTTAAACACAAGTTGCAGACACAGTAGAAGAATTAAATGGAAGAAGAAGAAGAGTGATAGATGATGGTTATTGGGTGATGTGATGTGGTGTGGTGTGGTGTGGTTGATATTAATGATATTGGTATTGGGCATTGTAGATTGTAGATGTGATGTTGATAATGATGATGATGATAACGGCGTTAGTGGTGTTGTTGACATTTAACATTTTGTGTTGTAGTTGTAGTTTGTTAAGAGTAAAACGTTGTATGTACGAGAGTGTGTAAGTATTTTAGCAATTGAGTGTTTTATAGGAAACGTAAATGGAAAGAGTTTTTAACGATTTACCAGATGTTTTCAAATTGCATTTTGATGTGTTTTTGTTGTGTGTTAAAAAGTTTTGTTTTTTTTTGGTGTTGTTTTGGAGCCACAAGAAAAATGCCAAGCAAAGAGAGGAATATTTTTATCACCATTTATTGTTTTTTTTTTTGAATTTTTTTTTGTTAAAAAATTTTATGTTGAGTTTTGAAAAAAAAAAAAATTTTTTTTTTTGGAAACATTTTTTCCAAGTCGTTGTCATTTACCAAGGCCACATGGACATGCCGGGTGTTTGGTTATTTTTAGACACAGAAGCCATCATCATTATCGTTATTTTTATCATTATGATGCAAGCAGCAATGACGCCATCCGTTTGTTATTTTTTTTTTTTTTTTTTTTTTGGTAGGGGTTTTTAGTAGTCATCAACGTTTATTTAGCAATTTCCGTAGTTTTTTTTTTTTTTTTTTCAACCAACAGTTTTTGACATTTTTTTTGTATAAAAAAACCGTGTTTTTGTAGTTGTTTGTTAAAGTTTGAAAATCGATTTTAAGGAAATAGATAAAAAAATAAATGAAAGAAAACAACAACAAACAAAACATTTGAACAAACCATTCAACCCATTAATTCAACCAACCATTCAGGCAAAACATAAAACAGAAGTCGGTTATATAGCCAAGGCAATCCAATAACAAAAACCGACCGAGTACATACAAATACACACACACACATACAGTGTTTAATGAAAGAGCAGAGAAAGAGATAGAAAAAGAGTTAAAGCGTATATAAAAAGTCATTGTTAGTGTTAGTGGTCAAATATCATTTCAAGTCCGCGTTATATGAGTGCCAACCATTTTCCATTATCGCCAAGGCAATTTTTTTTTCCATCCGAGTATTTGTTGGATTTTGTTTTATTCCAAAAGGATTCAATTCCATGAGTATCATCCGAGCATTGATGTTTTTTTTTTGCCCGCATTTTCATTCGTTTTTGGTGATATTTTTGCAGTCGTTTTTTTGTATTGCATTCATCAAGGTTTTATGTTTAAAACAAAATGAAAAACAAAAATCCCAAATAAAAAAATAGGAACATCGTTAGTTAATATTGTAGTTGTTGTTGTTGTTATCCAAAGGATATTGCGACATCAATTAGGGAAATTGTTGCCATGTGTTTTTTGTTCAATCATTCGCATTTGTTTGCAACAATTCATTGTTATTGTTTGTTGGTTTGTTTGTTTGGGCAATTCGTATCCAATTTTTGTTGGTTTTATTTGTTTTTTTTTTTTTTTTGATGCAATCATATGTTAGAAAGTGAAAAAAGAAATAAAAAAAAAATTGGTAAAAAGAAGTAAAATAAGTTAAAATGTTTTTAATAAAGTTTATCGTTTCATAAATATTCTTCTCATAATATAAATATGTAGTATACATATAAACATTCATAAAACTCAAAATGAAAATGGTAACCATAAACAAATTGATTTTTTTTTTTTTTGGAATTTTTTTTTTTATAATACAACAGCTTAACAGATTTGAAATGAAAAATCAATAAAGAATTGAAAAATAAATTTTGAATTTTTTTTTCTCATAAGTAAAGGTGCATTATTTGGTGCTCTTTTTTTTAACAATACAGAATACACTCATATTATTAATAACAATAACAACAATAATAATAATAATATTTTATAATTTTTGTTTTAGGAAATAAACGAAACCAAAATATAACAAAAGAAATTGCATGCAAACAAGTGATTAATGAGGTCAAGGTTAACTAAATATTTTATTTGGTTTTATTGTTGTTGTTTATATACACATGGGATACCATGGAGATACCTTACAAGTTTAGTAATTGAATACATGCAAGTTTTTTTTTTACGAAGTGTCATACTAATACAACATCCTAGTCCATTCACATCTGAGCTGGTCATACAGTTTCTAAGCTGCTCAGTTTGCTAAGCTGCTTCTTTTAATTTCAGTCAGTTTCAATTGAAAGACTTGTTGTAAGGTTGGCTGAATCAGATTCGGATTTTTTTAATGAAATTCAGTGTTTTATACAGTTAAAGTAAAAAGTCTACATTCACCCGCTGATTTTTGATCAAATTGAAAGAGATGTTTAAGAGTTGTTTAAGGCACAACATAGAACATAGAAATCATTTCGAAAAAAATAAAAATTAGCTGCAAAACCCGTTTGTATGTAGACTTTTTTCTTTGACTGTATCAACATAACCGTTTGAGATCATCAAAATGTTTGTGGTACAAGTTTGGCTCTGGAATGAAATCTTTTTCGCTGAACTTTTTCATCACTTTTGTTAAGAAGATAAACGGTTTGGATTAAATTCAGAGAATAAATAATAAATAATCCATGGAATTTTGTTAAAGATCTCGCACATATGTTCACTCTGGTGCAAATGTGTTTTTTTTTGCTGATTTTTTAAATTCTTATAAAATTGTCTTAATAAGCTGTCATAATTAATTGTTTTGGCTTTTTGAATGCAGCCCATGTAGACTACATAGCGCATATGGCCAGAAACTACTGCCATAACTACGCTTGGTGTAGAGTACACCACGGGCTTCATCTCCTTTAAGGAATTTGCTTTTCTTGGCCGCCGTTACCACCAAAAATTATGTCAGTCTGGAGATCAAACGCAAGGTCACTCTTGTCAACTGGTAATATGGTCTCAACAGGCAACTGAGTAGCAGAGACCTCTCTGGTACGACAAAACTAATATTATACCAGGCGCTCATCCTCCCCAAGCTTCTTTAGGACACAGAGGCATTGACATTTTTATTAAGCACTGATGCAGCAGCTTTGAGAGTATTCGAGAGAAAAGTCTTAAGTAAGATCTTCCGTCTAGTGCCACTTTTCGCGATGATTTGCGCAACCGATCCAACAGTGAGCTTCTCAACGGCATGGAAGTTCTGCAGCGTACTAACATCTAGCGGTTGTGCTGGCTCAGCTATGTCATTTGAATGGAAGAGGATGCCCTCTCAAGACGGGTACTTGATGCAGAAGTTTGCGGAAGTCGGCGAGAAGAACGACCTTATATGTGATGGAAGGAACGAATCGAGGAAGTCCTATCATCGATTGGTGTTACCCACAAACGAAGGCGCACAAGAAGCAGAGGCGCATGTAAAGATGAGTAAAGACAGGCCAAACTCCATTCATCGGGTTGTTAATGGACAATTAAATAAATAAGTAAGCCAGCGAAGCTGCCACTTGATATCTTTTGTAGTCTATTGAGACCAAGCGTTACACAATATGAAATAAAATACCCTCTCATACCCAAGTGATTATTAAACAAATTAATAACTGAGGCGTTCGAGATACCAATGACTCTTAAATTATCGTTCTATCAATTTCCGAAGTATACAACTGCTTCGGGTAAAGTCAATAAAACGGTGCGTTCAGAATATTGGACTTTTTCGTGTCGCTACAGCAACTACGAAATATTCTAAAGCACTTTTTCCACTACGTTAACGTAGCTACCATGGCTTCTATGAAACTAGTGAGCATATGATAATTCTCAAAACCAATTCTTCCACCACATCACGTTTCTATTTCAGTTTCATAATGACTTTCAACAATTTTTTTCCTCAAAGTTCAGTATAGTTTGCTATCATATCATAACATATCATATGTTAACACCCTCAAACTAAATGACACACAATGTTTGCGTATTGGAGAAAGTATTTAGTATTGCCCTTTCAGTAAAGAGTTGAAAAAACTTCATGGTTATACTGAACCACCCTTGTATTGCCTGAAATTAGCATTCTATGGTTTTTAAAATTGAACCATCATTGAGCTCAGAGTCATAGCTATTCTACCAAACTTGACCGTTAACTCGAAAGCCATATTGAGACTTTACGAAGCAAAGACTGATAAATCGGTATCGTAGATAATGTAACCTAGTGTAAGTGGAGTTTACAAACTAAAAAAATATGAATTCCTTAAACGAAAATGAAAAACGGAAGGGAGGTGGCATATGTTGATTAATGATACATATTCATTTATGTATGTATTACAAAGTGTATTACAAATATATTCTTGTTTTTGTATTTAAAATGAAATAAAAATAAAGATTTAAAAATAAATCATAAAATAAAATTCAAAATTCATAAATGAATCCATGAATATTAAAAATCTATAATTGCATGCCTTTCACACATATTGTGTGTATACGATACGTATGTATATTCGTATGTATTATGTATGAATTTTAATAAATATTCTGTGTGTGCGTATAAGAATTAATGTGATTATAATTTTTAATATTTTCATTTTAATTTTATGCTCGTATAACAATTTAATGCTAATTGAATTGAAAAAACGTTAAATACAATATTAACCAATAATAACTACAGACAAACACACACACACGTACTTTATAATATTTAAAGTGCATTTTCTTTTTTTTCTTTTCAATATTAAATAAATAAATGCAATGTGGTTGTAACGGTTTTAAATTGGTGCGCTTAAAAGAATAATTTCTTTCATTTTTTAAATTAATTTTTTGTTTTTAAAAAATAATTTTTTTTGTTTTTAAATAAAATTTAAATTTTAAATTTTAAATAAAAATGTGCCAAACCACGTATGACTTTATACAAAATGAAAATTAAAAAAATAAAGGTAAAGAAAACGAAAACGAAATATTTTTAATCACTTTATGCAAATATAATATGATGCTGGTGGAATGTAAACGTATTTTTATATTGATTTTAATTTTTGAGGGGGATTCAAAGGTATTAACAAAGAGACAAAGAATAAAAAGATTTTTTAAAAATGAAAAACAATATTCATTCAATACATACGTAAACCTTACTTTCATTAAAATTTTGATACATTTAAACAAAATTGTTTAAAATTGCAACAAGACTTGCAAAGAAAATAAATTTTGCAATACAAATATTTGTAGCACAATATATGGTTACCAAAAAAGGAAATGATGTAACATCGTTAACATTAAAATTATGTTAAACAAAAGTACAAAAACAAAACAACAACAATACAACGGACTTGTTTACTTCACTAACGAAAACAAAGCAACAACAACAGTATAACGATGTATGAATGTAAACATGTTGTTTACATTCATAAAATTCTCTTGAAGGCGAACGTTCTTGTTTTCGCATTCATCAGACTGTTTACGTCTCTATATAAAAGGCAAAGTAAAGCATGAAAGATCGAGGTAGAAGTTCAGCCGTTCTTGTGTGAAGACGCGTTGCGTGTGCAGTAAACCAATCGTGGTTTGAAAATCTCCGTTACAAACATCTGTGGAACAATTGTGTCGTAATTGTTATTGTTTATCGCAAAGGGCATAAACAAAGGAATAACAAATAAAGCAATTGTTGTTGTTAGAATCACTTGTGAATAGTGGCACACAAAAGTTGTGTGATTAATAAAGTATTGAATTAAAATTAAACAAACAAATTTATTTTTATTTTTATTTGCAATTTACGTAACGATATTGTACTTAAAAAAAGTCATCTTTCTGCATTTATTTCTTGGAATAGGGCACCCACTTGTTTCTTTTGTAGACTATAAGTATCTCCTGTATACTAAAACAGGTCACTGTTGATTAACGCTGGATGTCGCCGGATGTCGTTGTCCTAATGAAAGATAGATTGTTTTACTATTTCTCAAACTGTCTAGTACGCGTTGTAGGTCCGATTTGAAAAAAAAAATTGATGACATTGTTGCAACACATGACACAAAAAAAATCTTTTCCTATGTGATACTTTTTAAACTCAATCACAATACATTGCATGAGTTAAGATAATGAACAGAATGTTGGTCGCATTATGATAGTCCGTTGAGATGATAATTTCCTCTCTAATTGTTGATGATCTCCTGCCTTCTAAATACATAGAAAAAAAAAATATCCTCCTTTCATTGGCCACCCTTTCATACACAAATACATACATAATTGGTCATTAGAATACTTGAGTCAGAAATACGACCTATCTTCTCATACCACTTATGATGGTTTTATTTTATACACGAAAATCGGGTCCTACTCTTTAAAGTCGACTCCGAACAACACATTTTTGAGAAGCAATTTTTTTTAACTGTCAGAAATTTGACCAGAAATCTGCTGAGAGGAAATCGCCCAAAAAAATATTTTTTCCTATTTCGTTTTGCTGACTACTAGTTGCTAGATTACGGTCTCCTTTCAGGCACAAGTTTTTGATTTTTCGACAACGAAATGTGGCATGAATTGCTATAAAATTCATTAGCGATGTGCAGACGAATTTAATTTCAATAAGTTCAAGCAGTTCCTTTATGAAAGAATAGAAGTGTTATAAAAAATATTTTTTCAGGTACCTCGAGCATAGCTTTTTGAGGGCAGAATGGCATCGTTGGCACCTGTTAAATGTACTGAATTAGGTGTTGTGATGAGAAACTTTCAAGCTAGGAAATGAACCTTAGAAAGTGCATACCACATAATAATAGCCTAGCTGGCTAACTTGCAAAAACTGGTAGAACAGATAAATTCACACTTAAGATTGGCTTCCAATTACAGAAGACTAAGACATTTCTCCTGACACTGACACACACGTTACTCTATTAAGAAAGAAATTCGGGCGAACCTACAAGCTTTTATAGAGCCCAGATAAATCGGCTGCAATGTGAATAGACGCAGAACACAGAAACAGTTTAACGAAAGTCCTATGAAAATGTTATCCTGCTAACAGTTTAAATTGCTGCATTTTGCTGCATCAGCAATAATTGCGAAGTATTAAATTATCATTTGAAATTGCCACAAATTTATACAGAAACATCCCAAAAAACGGGTAGCACAACTGTAAATTGAAAATTAAGTTTGAAAACACTTACTGCAACAGTATAGTGGACACAAAAGTGTTTGGACAAAAACACATAAAACTGAATGAATGAATATTTTCGAAAAAACAATTGTAAAGACATGTTTTGTGTCTTTCTGTATATACACGTACAATGTGTATACGAATGCGTTTACTTGTGCGTATATGTATGTGTTCTAGTCTGAGTTCAATGCTATTTGAAATGAAATATTCAAACATCCTCAAAATCCATCCATTCACACATCTATTCATTCATCCATTCAAACAACTAACCGGCCATTGATAATGTTTAAAGGAAGAAAACAAAAAACAACAACAACAACAATTCTAGTCAAACAAACATGGTAGACAACAAAATGAACAGCAACAACTCTAATGTTGTGGACTTAACAAACTGCATTGTTAAAAATTATATTCTTTTTTTGTTTTTTCTTCATTTGGTAGTTTGTTTGTTTGTGTGTTTGTTTGTTTGTGTGTTTATGTTTTTAACCAAAAAAAAATGTTTTTGCTTTCAAATGCAATTGTAACGAAGAAATTTATTTTCCAAACATGACAACACAACTCGCACATAGCATTGCTATAAAGAGAGGCTGAGATCAAAAGGTAACAGTGCATGAACATGGAGAATATTTATGTATTGTACAGTACAATCTAAAAGTAAGTGATATTTTCTTAAATGTAAGATACTTCACTACTTAAATCGTATGGAAATTCATCGAAATAGTCGAGTTTCTTATAAACCACTGACTTACCGGAAGGAGTGTAGATTTAAAGAGGAGTAGGATAACTATCTTATACCTCCTGTGTTTCCTTTTTCTATTAAGAGGTGAACGTTATTGTGCCATCTGTGACTGAACCCCATCAAAAAAAGAAGACTGCAATAATACATACGTACATACATACATAGATAATTGGTCATTACAACTCTTCAGTCAGGATTACCACCTAGCTTCGCATACCACTTATGTTGTGGATGTTAATTTTATACACGAGTGGCGGACCTACTATTATTCGACTATCCAACGATAGATTTCTGAGAAGTTTATCACGGCAAATTTGTATTTACTCTCAGAGCCTTTACCAGAAATTTGCTGAGAGACAGTCACCAAAGAAATATTTTTGTTTTCATATTGTTACGTTTTTACCTTTTATAAAAACGTTTGAAATATTAGCTCGTAAATTGCAAATAAAAATAAAAATAAATTTGTGTTTCAATTTTAATTGAATTCTTTATTTATCACACAACTTTTGTGTGCCACTGTTCACAACTGATTCTAACAACAACAATTGCTTTACTTTTGTATTTCCTTTCTTATGCCCTTTGCGATAAACAATAACAATTACGACACAATTGTTCTGCAGATCTTTGTAACGGAGATTTCAAACCACGATTGGTTTACTTCACACGCAACGCGTCTTCACACAAGACTGACTGAACTTTAACTCCGACTTTGCATACTTTGCCTTGCCTTTTATATAGCGACGTAAACAGTCTGATGAATGTTCTTGAAAGCGAACTTTCGAGGATTGTTGTTGTTGTTTTCTTCTTTTTTGTCAATCAGGCAAACAAGTCCGTTGTTTTTGTTTTTGTAGGTTTTGTTTAATATTTTAATGTTAACAATGTTACACCATTTCCATTTTCGTAACAATGTTTTGTTTTATTGGAGATGTCTGACCCGGGGTTTGAACCGTGGCCACACGTCTAATAAGCCAACACACTACCTACTAGACTACGACGGAAATAAAAGAACCACTCCCATTTATTTCGGTTTTTTCTCGCAGAACTATTGTAGTCGACGTCCATTTTTATTTATCACTGTATCAAACCAATGTGCATGTTTAGGAGCTCTGTATCTGTACGTATTAACGAGTAGCTGCAATTCAGTCTTAAATGTTCATAATGTTTTATTAATTTTCTATCCTTTCCCTACCTATTTTTGTTTTTTGGGTGAAAAGTTTTGTATTTTTTTTTTGCTATTGCTGACATGGTGCATGTGTGTGTATGCATCTGTATTTTTTTTTTTTTTGTTTCGTAAATTTGTGTCACTTATAAACAGTCTATTGCGACAATTACGTTTAACCTAAAATTTTCCAGGAATTTTTCACAAATACACACACTACGACACACACACATACTCGTAAGCATATAAATTGAAATTTGCTGATATTTATAAGCCCATATGTACATCCACTGTATGTGTAAGTATGCATGTATGTATGGCATAAATGGGAATGCGTTCGAATATCGTTTTTATGAACGCATCCTTAGCTGGTATCTACTGTTGGTTTGATACATAATTTCAGTATTTGTGTGAACAATGATAAACGCAAATTCATTTGTAGGTTCTCGTCTCTCTTTTTTTCTGCGCCAAATGTTTCGATGATGACAACGACAATGTTGATGTTGATGATGCAAATGCCAATGACGATATTGTTCCATGTTTTTTTTTTTTTACCGATATAAACAAAAAACATGTGAAAGAGAGGAAGGCAGGGATAGAGAGAGAGAGATACCGTTTGAAAAACTATAGCCTTATAAAACACTTGCATAAATTTTCACCATCAACTTTTACACCCCGCTCCAACCCCTCTATTGCGCAATGGCCATGCTTTTGAACTGTATGCATACGCATATAAACGTGACCGGTTTTATGGTTCATAGAGTGTGTGTTCTTTGGCTCTATGTGTTGTACTTAATAGTGTGGGCATTGCAGCACGTACACCAAAAATGTAGACCAAAAGTTTAATGGTCGTTTAAACATTTTTTTTTCTATTTTTAATTCAAAAAAATTTTTAATACATTCAGGTAAATATATACACACACACATTTATTCCGTCCTTTGCATCTGATCAAACAAATATTGATCAAAATATTTGAGTGTGTTTGAAATAAAAATTTTTAAATAATTTACAAACGATTTGGAGCGCAAGTTGGTGAGAGTGTAAGGGCCTTAAAGGAATTGTTTTTCTTTTATAGAGTTCCACAAAGCATTTGCCATACTCGCTTTATTATTTATTTGCTTCGGTTAAGTTTCATTAAGTCTTTTCAGTTTAAACTGGTTAATAAACTGTTGTAGTAGATCCTAGCATCTACATACGTCAAAACGTTTCTTAGTTCCATATTTTGTGGGAGGACTGAAGCCTTTAAATGTATTAAAATTGGAAACCGTGTTTTCACCTTGTTTACGTATTCTCTAAAGAAGAAAGATATGAAGTACATCATTGACTGTTAAATCATACACTTTCTGTGCAGTTTAGTAACTTTTGGCACAATACTATGCTGTAACTGCTACCTACGGCAAAGTGCCTTAAATTTGATACGCTAAGATAACACCGACTATGCTATTAAAAACTGAAATGAAAGTCTTCATTGTGCCACATTTTCGTGTTTTAGTTTTAAAGACGTTCTACGTAAAATGAAGCAGAAGATAGTCTTAAAAAAAAATCATTCTTACGTGCATTATTAGAAATTACAACCATTCTTTAGTCAGATTTACGACCTAGCTTCTCACACAACCCATTTTGCACAGTTGCACGACCCACAGTTTACTGAACAATGTATTTGAGAAGGTTGGTTGCGTATTATTTTGTTTTTATCAGAAATCTGCTCTGAGTGCGGGATTCTCCTGCAATTGAAAATATCGAGCTCCCATCTAGTAAGCTAACACACTGCTTTCTAGATTACGACGCGACCATAAATACTTCGACGTAATTCACTTACTGAGAGGAGATAACGTTTAAAGCATGTAAGACAACAGAAATATTATAATTATTCCTTTACTTCCTTTAAGTCCATCACAAAGCTTGTCCGTTTAAAGATTTTTTTATNNTTCTAACCAGTTGAATAGACAGCAGAATAGCAGTTTCTAAGTTGATAAGCATGTTTTTTGATGGGCTCAGTCTTTCGTTAGCTCAAACCAATAATAGTGATGAAAAGCTATGCTCTTTGCTATGCAATGGAGCTGCCTTCCTGGACGCCCGGGAATACTAGAGCGCTAATTTAGAAGAGAGTAGTCTAGTAGGTAGTGTGTTTGCATATAGACATGAGGCCACGGATCAAACTCTAGATCAGATATCTCAAACAAAACGAAACACGAAAAATATTATTTTCCCTGACGACGCTCTTTATAATAGCAAATAAAATCTGTCGTTTGGATTCAACATTAAACTGTAGGTCCCGGCACTAATGGATAAAATTAAAAGATACAACTTTAGTGGTGTGAGAAGTTAGATCGTAATGCTGATTGTAGGGTTGTAATGATCAGTTAAGTTAAGTTAAGAAGGTAAATAACCATGACAATGATAAGAAAGGTCAAGCTTCCTGGAGTTTAAAATTGTCTGTAAAGGTAGTCGCCGTAGTCTAGTGGGTAGTGTGTTGGCTTATTAGACGAAAGGCCAGGGTTCGAATCCCCGGTCAGACATCAAAAACGAAATATGAAAACAAAATATTTCTTCGGCGACTTCCTCTCAGTAGATTTCTGGCAAAAACTCTGAGAGTAAATAAATTGCCATGAAAAGTTTCTCAAAAACTGTCGTTCGGAGTCGACTTTAAACTGTAGGTCCCGCCCATCATGTATAAAATTAACACACACAACATAAGTGGTGTGAGAAGCTAGGCCGTAATCCTGACTGAAGGGTTGTAATGGCCAATTAAGTAAGTAAGTAAAGGTAGTTTTAGTAACCCACTCCATCAAGAACTTATACAAGGTTATTATATCGAACACTAAAGTTCAAAGAAGAGGGCTTTCAATGATATTCGTTAGAATTTTATTTAAACTTCGGCTTGTAAAATTCCTTATACGAATACGAAAAGATACAACATAGGCTATTAAGTATCGGATGGTACAAGTATTGTAGTATTTAACAAAAAAAAAAAATTTCAGTGATAAAAGTGTGCAAAATAACACAAGGTTTCCACAAATACACAAACATAAACACTTGGTTTGGTTTTCCATTTTAATTGTTTACGCGCGTACACATTTCCAGTTAAGAAATATTCCTAAAACAATTTAAAAACTTTTCTATTGTTTGGAGAATGAATGAATATGAAATAAATGAATAAATTAAAGTGAAATGAAATAAAGAAACGACTACCAATGAATGAATAAATGAATGAATGAATGAATGAATGAATTGTATTGGGAAGAGAAACCTTTTGTTAAAACATTTTCCTGTTCATGTTGTTCATGTTAATTTTATTGCTTAAAAACTTTTGAACTCTCTCACATACATATTTATATATGTATAGGTATGTATGCATGTGCATGCAAATCATCATGTATAATTTCAAAAACATTTACACACACGTTTTACAGAATTCTTATACAGGAAACACCGGTATGAAGTTTTGTTTTTCGGGTAATTTATAATCATTCATTGAAGTTTAAAAACTATACATACATATACACAAGGACACACACACACACGCACCTAAATGCAATTTATAACAACAATACGTTGATTGCATTAACACTTCCGTTTGTTAGTATCCATTCTGGTTCATTCATTCATTTATTCATTTGCAGTGTAACATTGTAAAGCACTTTAATGGCTCTTTTTGGTTTGTTTTTTCTATTTTTGCTTTTTTTTTTTCAAATTTTTTTCTTTTTTTCTATATTTTATTCATGTGTTGTTGTTGTAAAACATTTTCCATTACAAATTTTGTTTATAAATATTTATTTTGTTATTTTTGTTGCACAAATCTGTCGAATCTACCGTACGTTTTGGTTTTTATCTGTTTTATTTATTGTCTACATATGAAATTAAAACAGAAAAAATCCTTTTTTTCTCTCTCTGTTTGTTGTCTATTTACATATGAACGTATATAGTATGTATGTGCATATGTATGCATTGAAATATGTATAAAAAATTGTAAATAATTTGAAATATTTTTATATGAATCAGTGACAACACCATGTCCTCAATTTTTTTTAATGCAAAATTTAACGTCAGTTAGACAGTGTCTTTTATTTTAAGCCCGTTGGAATGGAGAGATGCTGTGTACATCACTCTAGTAAATTAAGGATGCCAATCTTTGAAGGCAGAAATATATGAACGATTGAAGTCCCAAGTTGTCTATTTTAGGCATAATTTTTGTGGAGGTACCACTATAAATTAATTGGCAGGGTACAGAGCCTATCTGTCTTTGGCTGTACACTGATGAGTTACAAAACACTCCACTATTATGTATCAAAGTGATTGCATTTGTTTGTGTGCAAGCATGTTTCAAACCATGGCCCGACTTTTAATAGCATCAAGTGGCATCCTTAATATGTAGCCTTTATAATCCCATTCTGGCTATCTAATGTCAACATGATACTTTGAATTCTGTTAAGAGTTATTCATTAATTAAGCCTCCGTAGTTTAGTAGGTAAAGTGAAGACCTATTAGACGACAGCTTTTGGCTTAATTCCCTAGACTGACATCTAAAACTAAACGAAATATGAAAAAAAAATTATTTCTTTCGGTGACTTTTTCTCAGCTGTCTTCCGGCAAAAACTCTGAGAATAAAATAAAATGTTTCCCCAGAAACTATCATTAGGAGTTAATGTTTGATTGTATATCCCGCAAATCATGGGTGAAATCAACGTACATATCTCAAATGCGTATAGGAACTAGTTTGTAATCCTGTAATCCTGGGTTGTAAAAAATAAGGACCATTTTCTGCCTTTAGCCTGATGCGTATATATCTTCAAGAATTCTAATGAGTTTCCGTCAATCAAAATTCTCCATAAGTACCGCGTACATATAGTATATCGTATTCAGTAAAGATTCTTGAAGTTTTCTGTCTGTCAGCATGTGGTCAACTTTGGGTTGCGTTTCATGATCAAACAGCAAAGCCAATAAACTTAGTTTGTTGGCATGTTTTAAACCCTTGAGAGCGATTTTAAAAATGCTCAATTGTTTTTATTTTATTTCTATTTTATTTTTTTTATTTTTTTTATTATTTTATATTTTTTTATTTTATTTGTTTTTTTGCCTTGTCGCTTAAACGATTTATGACTTTAGGATGGAGCAGAAAAAAAAAACAAAAAAAAAAATTGAAATTTATTTTCTGCTTAAAATTTATGACGAATATTTTTTAATGACAATTTAATTAATAGGTAATAATTTAATTAAAAAGAGAACCGAAAGCATGCAAAGTTGAAAAAAAAAATAATTTAAAACACAGTAAAAATAAAATGAGCATTTGGGTGGAACTTATTAGGGGTGTTGTAATATTTTTCTTCCAAGTAAATATTTCGAGTTTACATAGAGGTACGGAAATTTGAGCAATATTTTTCATTACAATCTACTTGGTCTTGATGCAAAATTGTCAAACAAAAAATATTACAATTGACGGCCTTGCCCATTATCCCAAGTTTCGTATGTTAAGGGAGCTGTTATAAATAATTTAATCAGTCTAAACGAGTGTCAGTAAACTAATGGTCTTTTGTGCTTTCTTTAGAAGTATAAGCGACAAAATTTTCATCTTGAGTGGCAACTCCAACTGAATTTGCTGCAGCAGCAGTATTCCTATTACATCAAGTTCTAGGTTAAATGCTCAGAAATATCTAAGGGCGATGGAATTACTCGAATAGAGGCTACAGATCTGTCTGCCACATATGGTATTCTAATAGTCACTGACCATTGGTTGTTTCATGGTTTCTCCAGGGGTTTTACTGCTGTTGCAGACATTGCTTACAAACTCCTGAGTAGCCAGAAAAAAAGTCTGAATGGATACAAGAAGTTTGAATAGTTTGTTTGATTATTTTTGTTTCCTATGAATAGTTTGCTGCTGTCAACTCTACATCAAACAAATCCTATACGTGCTAGAAAACGTACGACGGTCTCGATCTTACGGTTTTATCCAGAGCTTATGGAGCAGTATTGTCCGCTGGCCTTTGATGTATGTAATCATTCCAGCTAGACCAGGAAGTTGGCTTGTTATGTTTACAATTGGCTGCAGGCATTTGTTTTGCAATTGTTTGCATGTCCTTTGGTTGTACAGTCATAAAAAAGGTTTCACATTCATTGACGTCCGTATGACTTGGCAATAATGAAATTTAGTTAATATTTGTTAAGATTTCCAGATGCTTCCTGAATACAGTTAACCGCTTCAATGTACACGTAAACACCATGTTTTTTTTAGTTACTATGCTGCCCAAACATTTGAAGATACTTTAAACGACTTTGTCGTTCACAATGATGTATTGTGAATGCATTGACTTGATGGACAAGACTCATGCCCAATAATGCCAATACGGTATGGAATTTTCCAAGTTTTTGAGAAGTTTGAAGAGTGTTTGCTGCAGAGTGCATTTGTTGTTGAAAGGTGAAGGTGTTAGGTTGTATGTCGTATGAAAACTACTGGCGGTTGCATATAATCTAGCATTGCAAAAGTGTGAATACCAACTGGATCTGACAGTTAAGAGTTGTGCGGTATTCGATATATGAAAACTGAACTGAACTGAACTGTCCACAATTTCAACGAATATAATAATGCTGTTGGTTGCTATATGCACTTCTGTTTGGGGTATTAAAACGAGTTGATTTTTGAAAGTTGAGCTGCAGTGCTCCAGCGTATAAGAATAATCCGTTCACTCTGAGAGGGGGTGTAAAGAAGCGATTTACTGCTGCACAAGATAGCGAATCCTACATCCTTATGACAACAATTTAGTCAGGATTACAACCTAGCTTGTCATATCATCTATGTTGTGTATGCTAATTTCATTCATGAGTATCGAACCTTTAGTTACATGTTGACTCCATATGATAGATGTTTGAAAAGCTTTTCATGGCAATTTCATTTACTTCCAAAGTTTTTGCCAGAAGCCTGTTGAGAGGAAGCCGCCGAAAGAAATATTTTTTTACATTTCGGGCTCATGGGTTCTTGTCTAACGTTATTTCAGCTAGGCTGGAGCGACACTACAGTATGCAGTAATTAATTTTATTGGAAGCTTGCAGTCATCAAAATATTGTTTTTGCTTATTCTAAGCTAGTCAGTGTGACAAAAATTCACACAAAATACTGACATAAAGGGCCAAAGCAAAAAAAAAAAAAAAAAAAATCGTCAGTTTGATTTTGAACGGCTTGCAATTTAGATTTAAATTTCTTTCTTATCCATGGCAAGTGTACCACCCTATTATATGCTTATATATACAAATAGATTTATGTACATACATATGTACAAGCCTATAGTTTATTGTATTAATAAAAGGTTAATGTGTGCTGTTCGTTTATTAAAATTAAAATAAATTACAACCAATAAATTTTTGCAATAAATACGTATGCAAAAAACAACAACAACAACAAAAAACCAAAAATAAAAAAGAGAGAAAAGGGAAACATTTTATATTTTTTCCTGGCTTATATTGTAGTTGAATTTGTTTATTTCTCCTGTGATATAAATTGTAAATTAAATGAGTTAAACATCAACAAAAATTCAACATCATCATGGATGGTGGGGTGTTGGGTTCAAATGAATGCATAAATAAATGAATATGTGGTGCATTAAGAATATTTTATAAAAAAAAATAAAAAGAGAAATGAATTCATAAAATATTTAAAAATCATAATAAAAACATTTTTAACCATAAATTATGTCATTCACACATATGCAGTCATATTATTTAATATTTGCATGATGACTTCAATAAAAATTGAAGGCCATTATCATGAACTTAAAAGAAAATTAAAAAAAAAAAAATTAAAAATTAAAAAAAATTTATTATAAATGGCTAGTGTTTCTTGTTGTTGCTGTTTTTTTTCCAGCAGGAATAAAAGGGGTTCCTGAAAATATTTCTTTTTTTTTTTTCAATATTTTTTTCCCTTTCAAAAGCCAATTGTAGGTGCATAGGTGCCGAAAGTGAATAGCTGTGCTGGTGCTAGTGCAAAGTGAAAGTGCTGGTGCAGTTTGTGCAATTTTTTTTAATTTATTTTATTTAAAAAAAAACAAAATAAAATCAATAAAATTTATATTAAAAAAGAAAGGTTTTTATTTATTTGCTACTCTGTTCAAAACTATAAAATTTTAAAAATCGAAAATATTTAAAAAAAAAATTATTTTCTTTTATTCTCTAATAATTTCTTTCAATATTTTTTATTTTGCTTGGTGCAGGTGCTGGTGTAGAGAGAAAATTTAAAAAGAAAACTTATTATTTTGTTTCTCATAAAATTATAATTAAAAATAAAACAAAACAAGAAATAAAAACTAAAATTTCAAAATAGAAA
Organism: Sarcophaga bullata; assembly: GCA_005959815.1. NCBI lineage: Eukaryota > Metazoa > Arthropoda > Insecta > Diptera > Sarcophagidae > Sarcophaga > Sarcophaga bullata. The sequence goes on from QOCX01000803.1 coordinate 66,134, forward strand.
AAGTAAATATTTTGTTAACGCCTTTTAAAACCGATTACATACCTTGGCTGGTGTTCCAGAATCTCCACTCACCCTATGACCACCCAAATTATTGACCACACAGGTAAATGTTGCATCACGCCCTTGTGCCACCGTTACATTTTCCAATGGTATTACAAAATCTGGCTCGAATGCGCTCACTGACGATGAGGATGACATCGCAGCAGAGGACAATGACGACGAAGACGATGACGATGATAATGATGATCCGCCATTTAGTGTTGTATATGAGATGTGAGAGGAAATTTTGTTGGAAATGCAAAAATCTTTGATTTCATACATTTTTTTTGGGGTTTTTTTGATTTTTTTTTGTTAAAAGGAATGAATATAACAAAAAGTGAACAACAAGAACGAATATTTTTCTTTAGTTTCATAATTAAAGCAGTTCAATAAGAAAAAGAAGAAGAAACTCAAATATTTACAATAAAATTCAAAGAAAATTTCGTTTTACAAAAATGGAACAACTTTTATTTCTTTTGTAAATTTTAATTGTCGAACAAGTTCTGTTTACGTAGGGCATTGTTGTTGCATATTTCACAGCAACTTGAAAAATTATGTTCATTTTATTCAATAAATTTCATATTCACTCGCCTAAAAAGCATAGGTTTGTGTAAATAGTGGTTTTTTAAAGCAACTAATCTGACAAGGATGTTTGGTTCTTTCATCTGCAGAGCCTTTCAGTGTAAAAAGAATGCGTTAAAATTTACCACAAAAGTGATCATTCAAACACAATCACTTTTCTAGCATTATGACGTGATTTTGATCGTCGTAATCGTTTTTCTATGCAAGGCCTTATCAAGGTTCCATGGAATATTATTAATGCAGGCATGCCTGAGCGTTAACGAAATTTCCACGGTACCGAAAATCCGCTTGGAAGGATACTCTGAATTTGTCGATTTTATCGCGTTCGGCTCATTATAGTGTGTTTCGAATTAGGTTTTGCACTTTTCTTGAATCACAATTGAAGGTTATGAACTGCAGCTATTTATATTGGTATTGACGACTTCAATTGGATACTAAGATATTGATTGTATGCCGTAAGTCTACGCTCAAGACTGTGTCTTTATGGTTAATCCCTTTAAGATGAACCAAACTAACAAGTATCGCTGAGATATCGGCCGAAATGTGCAAAAATGTAGGACAAAATTATCTCAAAAGGCTTGACTGCTGCAAGCTATCTTAAGAGAGTCATTTAAATAAAATTCTCATCGCATTGTTCATGAACTTTAGGAAACTGTTCGGTGCCAATAAGTTTAAAAAAGCTGTGTCTTTGCTGTTAGTCCCCCTAGTCAGCCGAAATGTGCGAAAATATGGTACAAAATTATCTCAACAGGATGGACTGTTGCAATTCATTTAAAGGAGCTCATTTAAATGATATTCAAGATGCTGTTCGTTGCCAGTAAGTTTAACTTACTGGCAGGCGATTAAATACATTGAAGTTGTTTCCTTTTCAATCTCAGTTGGAAGCAGTAATCCAACCTTTTGAGAAGAATTAATCTCAGTTGGAAGCAATAGTTCAACTAGTTTATCTGATTCGATTTACTCATCACACATGGTCTGCGATCCAGCAAAGACTAATGGTATTTTCCTTGCTTAAATGATTCAGTTTGTTTAGACAGTCCCACGCTAACAGTAAAATCTCCGTATTTTCCCATACGATAAAAAAATTTCACTCTGATATGGACTAGTCTCGTTTTCATGCCACTATGTACATTGGCCCATCCGTATAAGACATTATTCTTCACTCAAAAGAGCATTTAGCTTCCAAATTGTGCCGTAAACTTCTTTTACTAGGTCTCACAATCATATGCAATGGGCATAGGAGAAAGATTTTGGTACGAACTTAAGTCGAGTTCTCATTCCCCGGTTAAGTATACCTGTGCTCTAACTATTGGTCATTACAATCCTTCAGTCAGTATTATAACCTAGCCTAGCTTCTTATACCACCTATGTAGCGTAAGCAATTTTTTAATCCTTGAGCGGCGGGACCTACAGTTTGAAGTCGATTCCGAACGAATGATTTTTTGAGAACCTTTTTCATGGTAATTTTATTTAATTTCAGATTTTTTGTCGCCTAAGAAATATTTCTTCATTTTTCGTTTTGTTAGAGATACCAAACCTGGGTGTTGAACCGTGGGCTCACGTCTAAAAAGCCAACACACTACCTATCAGACTACGGCGACCTGTTTTTTCTTATAAACTATTCTTAAATTAGTCTTGGCTGTCTTAGTTTTCGATTACATTTTCAAAGTTTTGTCCGCACGTTTCCTGCATATTGAAATGCATGCTGTGTCTCCTTTTGAAATGCTCTTTCTATGAGCTCTTCACGTCAGTCTACTATCCAATAATAGTTTGTCTCAATTTTCTGCAAAATTACTTCAACCTAGAGATGAATATTGTTCTCCTTAGAGAGTTTCTTCGTTCTTGTACTTGGAATTTTAATGGTTTTATTCGGCTTAATTATCAGTTCTGCTGACAAGTCCTTTTCAGGTGATGGAGCAAGGGATATTTCCCTTGATTTCACAATGGTATAGGCTTAGAAAAGCAAAATCCGCTATCGGATAACAATAATGATGGAAGTATACCCCTTAGGGGCAACCTTTAGTTGTGCTGACCTTTGTTAAAAAATTTCAAATCAAATGTCATAACTTTTAATTGCTTTTGAATCACTTGAGAAACAATGCCACAGTGTAAGACAGTAGAATCCTTTCGTAGAAAGTTATTCCATTTAAAATTTGATTTGAAATTATAATTCGAAAATGAAAACATAAATTCTCGCAACAAAAAGTTAAAATTAGAAACAAAAAATTCTAATAAAAATTAAAACAATAAATTAACAAAGAAAACCCATACAGACACACAAAGGCAGCGAGAGAGAGAGAGAGTCTCACTTAAATTATGAATATTTTATACATTCATAGAATATATCGCAATAACGCACACACACATATAGTATATGCTGATATAAAGTTAAAAACACATATACAAAGAAGTTAAAAAAAAACAAACTACTCACCTATACAGTTGCACAGAAGAAATATCGTCAATAAATTCCATTTCAAAATGTATGTGTGCGAATAGAGAATTTGTTTGAAAATTAAAATGATTTCCTTCCTGCTGAAAATATGCGGCTGTTGGTGATGTTGATGCTTATGCTGATGCCGATGCCGATACCGATGTTGAGGATAAAATTCTTCCTGATATGGATTAGTAATGGTATGATGTCGCTGCTGATGTTGATGTTGTTGTTGTTGTTGCTGATATTTTTGTTTTTGCTGTTGATGTTGTATATTTATCATCTTGTTATTGTTACTGTTGTTGTTGAATTTAAGAGCATTTCTCGTTTTTATTGCTTAAAATTATCGTTGCTGTTCAACTTTTTTTTCCCTTCTCTGCTCTGTTCTGCTCTCCTCTTGTTGTGCTTATTTTCAACTCTGAAGGCAACAATTCCCCACAGTTTATTTTTAAAACTTTATTGACTGCAACAATATCATAAAAATGAGAAGAGATGAGAAGAAAAAAAAATGAAGAAGAAGGAAGGAGAAGACACAAATTATAGAGTGAAATTTAAATTTATGAAGTTTAAATTAATTGCTTGGGTGTTAAAATTAAATGCTTCTTTAATTTGTTGCTTTTGGGGGGTTTTACGTACTCAATATTTGTAAAAAAAAAAATTTTTTTTTCTGTTTAATTCGCTAATTAATGCATGACATTTCATGTTGCAGCAAAAATTTGTACATTTTATGTTGGCATTACATTTTTTTTCTTTTTCTCTTTTTCTTCTTCGCTTTGTTGTTGTTGTCATTGTTGTTTTATAGTGAAATAATTGCATTTATTTGTTACCACAAAATGTTGTTAAAAATAATAAAATTTATTCCTATTGTTTGTCCGTTTTTACAACGTTTTGTTTTTTGCTGAAAGACAAACTTTTACGAATACAATCATACGTACATTCATTCGTACATTCATTCATTCATTCATTCATTCATTCAGTCATTGTTGTTTAATGTATGCATTTGTGTTGCTATTCTAGTAGAGAATTAAAAAAAAATGAAATTTTTTTACCTCTCTCTCTTTTCTAGGGACAGAGAGAGAGAGAGAGAGCAAGATAGGGAGCATGGAAAGAGAAACGACATTGTTGTTAAAACTATACTTTGCGGTTGAATGGACGCTTTTTGTATTGTTCAACTATGTCCACATAGTAAATGTACAGTAGTATGTGCTTACAAGTGTATGAGGAGGCTATGCGATTAGCTATACTGATGGTATAGTTGCTAAAAATTAAGGTGACCAGTTTTTTAAATATTCGAATAATACTCAGGGATAAACGTTTTGCATTAGTTATAGGATGTTCGAGAGAATGTAGTATTTATGGACATAAGGATGCGAGTCTTGTTGGAATCTTAAGCATAAGCTGCCAAAGGACCACTTGGAGTAAATCAGTAGAGGAAAGATGTTCACATTGCCACATAGTACTGGACATAGGACGGAAGGGGAGTTAAGAATGTATAGATAATTGTATTGCCAGAAGCTTCTTTTCTGTATTACCATTGTCCTTAAGCTGTGGCCTTCTGTCCTCATTTTTCCTACACAAGATTCTGTTGACCTCATCAACAATAGCTTTCAGTCTTCCAAGAATTGTATCAGTTTCTCCCTGTACCCCATCAAGAATATATTGACCAAATAAGTACGACAACATAGAGTGTTCGAAGAATAAGTATACAATAGAAATGGACAGAACATATCTTAGGCAAGGGACTTGATTGTAACGTTCAGTGATGCGAAATCCACTGATTTTTGAAAGGTGGTCACAGATACGGGAGCTGAATTTTTCTCAAACGAAAATTGGACGTCTGTATATAAGCTGCCGTATTCCAGTAGGTTGTGTATTGGTTTATTAGACGTGACGCCTCGGTTCAAACCCCAGGTCAGACATCTCCAACAAAATGGAAATTGAAAAAATATTTCCTCGGCGACTTCCTTTCATGAGATTTCTGTCCAAAAGCTCTGAGAGTAAATATAAAATTGGCATTAAAAAGTTTCTCAAAAACCCGTAGTTCGGAGTCGACTTTAAACTGTAAGTCCTGCCACTTACCTATAACAAAAGTATTGTGAGAAGCTAGGTCGTAATTCGGATTAAAGGGTTGTAATCACCAATTATGTATGCATGTATGTATGTGTATATAAAGTTAAGTTATTTCGGCTGATTTCTACGGCATTTAACAATGCCTAGTTGATAGCAAAACTGACATCAATAGCTTTCGTAATATTGAATTGTCGATAGATGCTTTGGGTACCATTATCATAAGGAATGAGTCTGCATTCCGATGCTAAATAACTCTGGTGATGGTACGACTAGTCAAGCATAAAGTAAGACTGGATAGAATACAGAGAAAAACAATTTTAATCGTAGAGGACAATGAAATAACTGTCCAGAGATAGATGATAGTTGAAAATCGAATTGATATCAAAGCCGTTTTTGATATAAAACTTCTTGGCACTTTTATACCAAATTTGTGTTTGAAATGGTAATATCACTCTTCTAGTTCATTATTCGATCTATCAAACGACACTCCCGAGCTACCAAAATAGCCCCATAGAGTTATTTAACATCTCCTGCTTGAATGAATATAGAAAACTTTGATTGAACTCCCGCCATAGCTTCACAAACTCCATTTAATTTATGAGAACTTTCTTCGAAATAAGCCGTAAGTGGCCCTATAGCCAAATCAACAATAACTTGTTTTGAACAATTAAATGAACTTGTTGAATAACAACGCACCTTAATTGTGTTTATTTTAAGAGAACAATAGAATTCTTAACATTTTATAGCTGTTGGTCATCTGACCGAAGTCGAGTTATTGTTAACTGACCTTTTACAATATTAAGCTGGTTCTTAGTAAATGTAAAACAATTTCTTTACTTACAACACTGAGACATACACACACACAGAGGCAGACATACACACACACACACACATAGATGTGGTGTACATATTTAAATACATTGATAAAGAATTTACTTATAAGCTCAAATGTAAACATAGTTGCCTCAATACACATGCCGCATGCGACTGGAAAATGTAACGAAAGGAGCAAAATAGCAAAAAGGAAACACACGGAAATAACAACATGCAACCATGCAACTATTCAATATAAACGTGCACATATGCAAACACAACTACACGGACATGTTGCATGAAGTAAATGTTATAGTTTACGGTTTAACGTTAACAGTCACAGGCTACGCCACATGTATTAAAAGCATCGTACACCCAAGGCAAGATGGAAAGAGAGAGAGATAGAGAGAGATAGAGAGAGAGAGAGAGAGAGAGAGATAGAGAGAGAGAGGGAGAGAGAGAGTGTGGTAGAAAGCGACAAGAGTGTGAGAAAGAATGTCTGGAAAATACTAACATGACCCTAAATGTCATGGTTGTGTTTTAAAATGTGGTCAAATTAAGCTTATGCTGATTGTGTTTAAAAGAGAAAACGAGTTACAACGAGAGAGAGAAAGAAAGATAGGGTGAGATCAGTATTGAAAAAAGAAAGAAAACCTTCTTGCTACAACAACATCCTTAAACAAGATTTTACAATGACCGACAAAACACATTGAAATGGTTTTTGCTAATGTTTGCAGTTCTTGTTCTTGCTCCTGTTACTGTTAGGTAAACATAGTCTCACACACACACATGAAAACCTAATGCTCATGCAAAACATGACCGAGAATTAAAGCCTTGCAACACGTACAATTTTGATGATGTTGAAATGATGTTGGCTGTGTGCATGAGGTGCATGCATGTGTCTAGAATAAAGGAGTGAGTGGAATGTGGAAACCTAAAAAGGATTCCATTTCCTTTAATGAATGACTGACTGATTGAAAGTAAAGGAGTCTAATCCTGGTATAATTTTTGTTGTTTGGATTGTTGTTTCATGTTAATTCTTTTTACAGGAAGCCAAAAGTGGTTTTGCCAAAAAAAAAGATTTTCAATACAAACAACAGGATCAATGCTGTTTGCATTGCAACAGTGGTGGCTTGTGTAAAGGGATTATGTTGAAAGTTGAGCATCATCTATTTCAAGGATATAAAAATGGGAATTCTATTCATAAATTTATAAGGAGTTTTTAAAGAAAATTTTAATTTTTTTCCAGAAAATCTTCTATTTTTTGGAAATATTAACCTCAAATCTGGAAAAGTAATGTCCTTGATTAAAACAATATATACCCACGTGCATATATCCTTTTATAAGTCTGTCTATTGCATACAAGTTGTCTTTATAATTTCGATTCCATTGGTTAATTTTAAATTTAAAATTTAATTTTAATTTCTCGCACTTGCCAGTCTTTATAAGGAAAATAGCAGACACACCAATACACACTCAAATTCTTAAATGTAAACTTTTATAAAATATTTACCCTTTTTTTAGTAATTTATTTAAAAGCTTATAAGCATGTCCTTACATACACATATTTGTATATGAGTCCTGTTTATATGTATTGCATGTGTGTGTGTGTGCATGTGTTGACTACTTAAAAACGTATTAAAGTTAATTAAACTACAGAGAGAAACCTTAAACTGTTGATTTTAAACAAATAGTTAAACACACACTCATACACCCTCATAATCATCTCTACGTTGCCACACACACACACACTCCGTAAGCAAATTAACGCAAAAACACTTCCTACTTTAATTTCACTCTCTATTCTCTCCCTCTCTCTCTCTCAATTTTTCTCTTTCTTCCAGTGGAACTATTCAAATAAAATGTTGCAGAAGCTAAAGTGCAGAAAACGGTAAATGTATGTATTGTATCGCATGTGTGTATATGTATGTGTAATATCTGTACGAATATTTGCGCCTTTTTATATGTGGGAATTAAAATTTGTATCTCTATGTGTGTGCGCTTATAAATTTCATTAATTTTTCCTTTCTTTTGTGTTGAATTGTGCACTTTTTTCTTTACGTACTTTAAACAGTGAAGGTCAAAATAATTCTTTGGCATATGAAAACTTCAATTTTAAAAATGTTGATACTACGAATAAATGTTTAAAAGAAAATAAAATTTTAAAATAATTAAAAATAAATCAAATAAATCGTATGATAGGCGATATTAATTAAGCCAAAAAATTTTATTCCATCGAAGAGATCAATTGAAAATGAGCAAAATACCAGATGACTTTGATGGCGAAGGGCAATGGTTTAAGTGTCTGACTGCAAAACAGGGGAAAGCTTGTTTCGAATTTGAGAATAAAGGCAAAAATGGTCATAATAATATTTGCAAAAAGATTAAAAGACTCTAATGCTTCTCCTAAGAATACCTAGAAGATACCCTCACATAATAGGAATATAATGAAGCAATACCTCTTATGACAATGTAGGACTCAATGAAAGAAACTCCTTACCACTACTGCCCATACAAAAGGGACTTCGTTTTAAACTGTGATCGTTAAAGTTGCCAGATATCATCATCCTCTGTCTGTCACTGCTTTCGTTGCTATAATAATTAAGCTTGCCAATAAAAGCTTGATACTAAAACTATTCAGTATTTTCTTACTTAAGATTAATATACGTACATATACATAATTGGTCCTTACAACCCATCAATCACCATTTATGTTGTGTGTGTTAATTTGATACATGAGTGGCTGGACCTACAGTTTAAAGTCGACTCTGAAGGACGACAGATATTTTGAGAAACTTTTCATGGCAATTTTTTATTTACTCTCAGAGTTTTTGCCAGAAATCTGCTGAGAGGAATCGCCGAAGAAATGTGTTTTCATATTCGTTTCCGCTAGTTCTGATTTGAACAGTGGCCTCATACCAACATATAATGAGCTAATATACTACCTATAGACTACGACGACCGCCGTCAGGTTAATAGAATAGGTAAGTAATTATGAAGACTACTCATATGGACATAATTGGTCATTAAAATCCTTCAGTCAGGATTACGAACTAGTTCTACCTGCGTTTTTGAACTGTGGCCTCAAGTCTAAAAGCCAGCACACTATCTTTAGACTACGATGACTTCCATCAATTAATAAAAGCGGTAAATATTTATTAAAGGCCTCGCATATATACATAATTGTTATTACAATCCTTAGTCACTATTACGACCTAGCTTCTGAACATAGGGTTTAACTGGGTCTCGAGTCTAATAAGGCAGCCACTATACTTAGACTACAACGGCTTACGTTGAATTTAGGTTAAGTTAAATTACAAGCCGTCAGATTTCTTAATAACTTACTTACTTAGGTGGTCATTAAAACCCTATAGTCAGGACAACAAACCTAGCGCACCTAGCAGTCAATTTATGCATGAGTGGTAGGACCTACCAAACTTTTCTAGGCATTTTATTTTACTCTCAGAGTTTTTGCCAGAAGATTGTTGAAAGGAAGTCAGCGAATAAAATAGATTTTTCGAATTTGGTTTTGTTCGGGATGTTTGATGAGGGAATTTGAATCAACGGACTACCAACGAGACTATAGCGTCTTAATTATTATAACAATACTGTTATGGCTACTTTGAATTTCGTGGTGTAGAGTTCTGAGCTACGAAAATTACAAATTTCGTAAAAATACAAATCTGGCTATATAAGTTGGTATGTTCAATTATTGGAAAAAAGTCTTTAATACTAGGTTGCAAGTGTCGAACAAAGTTCTTGCGTGGTATTGTCATTATGTCAGAACATAGATCTGCTTAAGAGGTTGCAATGGCCATCAATGTGTATGGTGTCCTTATCCATGCAAATGGATTTATGTACTCATAACCATTTGTGAACGAATAGAGCCTGTGTTGTATTTTCTTTGAAGGACAAACGAATAATGGGTTTGTCCTTCAAAGACAATACAGAGTTTGGTTTTATATTTACCAGAATCCTTAATCTGTAATAGTACAATGTGTGAACGTTGGCAAAATGTCATAAATTCTGTCAAATCTAGAGAATACAGTGTAATTTGAAGCAATTCTAAGCCCGATTCTTGCATTTTTGTTTTATTTACAACCCTTCCTATTGATTTATTTACAACCTGGACAAATTTAGTTTTAAAAATAATTCCAACAATTGATAAACTCTTTGGATTATTTTCATTTGGAGTCGGTTTTATTATAACATTGACTGTTTCACGTAGTCTATCTATTTTATTTTATAATTGAACAGCACATCAATAGAACTTGAAAACTTTTTAATACTCCTGCCTACACCATCATACCAAATGTTGCATTTGTTGCTTCGGCTCGTCAATATTCATGTACAGACTTGCCATATATTTTGTTTTTATTACATCATCATCTCAGTATAACATTTGTTGCATTTCTGCCAGAACATGTCTAAAAGGACATGATGACACATACATATAAACATACATGTGTTTACATGTATTAGAGTCACAAGACCGCAGAATAACATGCAAGCAAACGAACGAATGAAAGTAAATGCTTGCCATTTGAAACTATTTAATCAAACGTTTTATTTTTCGCTTTTTTTTTCTTTCAATATTTTATGAGAGTGCATGTGTGTTTGTTGTTGTTCTGTGTTGCATGTATCTTTCAATGTTTATAGCTATCAGTCTCAGTATATTTTTTCTCTCTACTTCTCTTTCTATGTCTATGGCTGTTTTTCATTTTAAAAAGTATTCATTCATACATTCATTCATTCATTCATTCGTTCATTCATTCATTCATTCCTTCATTCATTTGTATGTTTGCCCGTTTTTTATGGGGTTTTTAATGAAACAAATTATGAAGCTTTTATAATAGGAATACAAAAAGAGTATATTGCTGTAGATAGAATCAACTGTATGACACCATACAGTCCAGAAAACTTTTTGGAGGATGAAAAGGGCAATTATTGGAAGCCAGATGCGCATTGTATTTACGTGTGGAGATCCCAATAACTCTTATAAAGGAATACTTTTGTTATCAAGTGTATTAAAAAATCTTAAAACTTTTATTATTTCATACTCAAACACCGAATATGTGAACAACCGTAGTCTAGTAGGTACTGTGCTGGCTTATTAGACGTAAAGGTTCTGTTCAAACTTCTCCAAGAAAAAATTATTTCTTCAGCGACTTCCTTTCAGGAGATTTCTGGCAAAAACTCAAAGAGCAAATAAATTTGCCATGAAAAGTTTCTGAAAAATCTGTCGTTCGGAATTGACTTTAAACTGTAAGTCCCGCCACTCATGTATAAAATTAATGCACACAACTTAGGTGGTGTGAAAAGCTATGTTGTAATCCTGACTGAAGGGTTGTAGTGACCAAATTATGTATGTATGTATGTGAACACAGTGGCATCAATATACCGGAGTTTTCTCAGGCCGTATACCAAGAGTGCCAAGTGATTTCCTTGATTACCTAACGAACGTCTTTTTGGCGTCTGTCCTTATCCACGTATGTCGAGGACTTCTCATGGAAATTTTGAATCATTCAAAGGTAGCTCTTCTATAGGTTTGAAGTCATGGGAATATCGTAAGAAAGAGCCTAAAATGTTTGAAATGTTACTGGCCACAGGTATTACGCTTGTTGCAGTCAAGCGGCGTCCTATTCGTTCATTTTACAATGGGGCTCAATGTCGTAGGGAGCAGGAAGGTACATGTTATATTACTACACTCTGTACGCGTCCAAGTATGGATAAAAAACTACAAAACCCCGTACATGTTATATTACTACACTCTGTACGCGTCCAAGTATGGATAAAAAAATAAGATTTATTTTCATCCTTAAATGGCATGTCCATCTGTCGCTCAACAGAAATGGTGCACTTGGAAGGCATGTAGATAGGTTGACATTCCATCAAATCTCTTGTGCAGGAGCTAGGGGTTTCAGAAGGAGTCTTAAAGAAATGGAGGCTTTGAACCATCATTTGTTAATTGCCGATAAACTTGACATTCTATCAACTGGCTTGTGCAGGATCTATGGGTCTAAGAATGAGTCT
>QOCX01000804.1:0-43973 GCA_005959815.1 Sarcophaga bullata
GGGCAATATTAAAGAAGTAATGCATGTGTCTGTGCTTAGCAAAAATTTATAAAATTTTTCCAATTTTTCTGCCTGCAAAATCGTTCATCAATTTTTTCCCAATACCAGGCCAACAGAATTCAGCAGAAAGTGTTTTTCGGTAAATAATTTTACATTTTTTGCTCTTATAACTCGGAAACTACTACAGCCAGCATAATGACATAGAGTTTTGCACCATATGTAATAACCCGGCGCCGGCCACACGCTATCCTAACCAGACAATTCCCCCCCTATTTCCGACCCCCACCCAACAACATGCCACCGCGCCTACTAATGCTGAAATACTGAGTTCGCTCTGCCCATATACATATCGCGCGTCCATACTCCTCAGAGGCTCGGCGCTTTTCACATATGTTCTCCGGCGCATATGATAGCTGGAGTTCTGGACTAATAACGAATGTGATTTAAATTAAATAATTAACTGTAATTACTTTGTTATAGGGTCAAAACGGAGAGAGTCTTTTCTCAAATGCAAAACCGTTTTTACTTAAATGTAGTGATTTATTTGTACTCCACCATATTGATACCCTCTTCTCAAGCCCATAAAACCACCCCTAACACGCCTGCCAGTACATATTTTTAACCCAAATACTTGTTACGTTTGCTAGTTGACTTTTCATCAGTCTCCCGCAGAGCCAATCCGACCTAAGTCACTTTTCTAGCATGTTTTCAACACGATTGACGAAGTAAGGCATATGTCTGTGCTTAGCAAAAATTTCCAAAATTTTTCTAAATTTTCTGCCTGTAAAATCGTTCACCAATTTTTTCCCAATACCAGGCCAACAGAATTCAGCAGAAAGTGTTTTTCGGTAAATAATTTTACATGCATCAGAAAGTGTTTTTCGGTAAATAATTTTACATTTTTGCTTATAACTCGGAAACTATAAGAGATAATCACATGGAGTTTTCACCATAGTATAGAGAAGAACGTCAGCTATTTATCAAAATTTATTTCCGCCCACAAATACCACGCCTACTATGTGAAATCTTAAATTGTTACATATAATGCTTTATATCTCAGGCTGTTTAATATTTTTTCAAATTTTTTTCTGCACATGTTAGCGTTTTATTCCCTTAAATATAGGGACAGTCTCTACAAAAGTCCTGATGGTAAAAACTTAATCTTTTCGCATAAGCACTCATAAGCCGGTAAATAATTGTGACCTCATCTATCATGCACAGATCGCATCTGTGAATTTCCATTAAAATTCCCAGATGGAATTTGACTTCTTCGATATAAAATAAAACAATTTAGAATGAAAATGAAATTTTCTTTTATTTTTGGGAATCCTTTTGTTAAAGAATCGAATATTTTTTAAAAATTATAAATTAAAATTTATTTTATGAATACATATTCAGAATTATATTTTTCATAAATATTTGGATTATATTGTGTTATCAATTGTAATAAATATATCGATGACTTAATATAGATTCTAAGAGGATGATATTCAGAAGTACACAACTTTAGATGAGAATAAAAGATAAACTACAACAGATAAGAAATTTGAGTATAAAAATAATTTTAATAAGACATCTTAAGTGGTTATCTATACGCCATAGAGCACTTCATTTAATGAGAAGTCATAAGTTATACTGCTTTTATATTAAGCCAACGATATGCCTTGATTTCATAAAGGAATATGACACACAGGCGTGTATATTTTTGTTTACATTTCTTTACTTTATATACGAATGAATGAATACATGCTAGAAATAATTTTTTTCTTTCTAAAATACAATTAAAAAACATTAAATAAATATAAATAATAGGTTTCTCTGTTCTGTTGTATATCGGGTGCAAAGAAATGCCAGCGATTGAATAAAATTTTCGAATAAATTCGATTGCTAAACTGAAAACTGTATTACAGAACTGAAAATATTCTTTTAAAATTAAAATAAAATACGTATAAAATAAAATATAATAAAAAAGAAAAACTTAACAATGAAAGTATTTTGAATAATTCATTAAACTACAGGTAAATAAGAATTCAATTCAAATAATTGTCTCCACCTTAGCCCAGCAGCAGCTGTGTCGTGTTTAAACTTCATTGCACTTTTCCAAGTTACGCAGCTTTTGGTACATATTTATGTAGTGTGTCTGTAATTGTTTTTGATAATTCAAAACCTTCTCCTTTTCTTCCGACCACTGGCGTTTTTCCAATTCGAAATTGACACGCACATCATCCAGTTGTTTACGTAGTTTGGCAATCTCTTCAGCATAACTGGCCGATTCTTCAATTAACGTATCCAATGTGCTCTCCTCCAGCTTTGACGAGGACAATTTATGATTAAGTGCCTTAATATTAATGGCAACATCGGGTAGATTTTGTGTGCCATACACGAAATTTTGTATTTCGGTTGACATTCTAGTTAAACGCTTATCGGCATTCAATTTATTCAATTCTAGTTCATCTCTTGCATGATGATCCAAAGGACTTTGATCGCCATCCAGAGCTGGAGCAATTTTCAAACAATTCATAATCACTTCCAAATTGCAGTCGTCAATGACTTTCTCTGTGTCTTGTTTTTCGCCACTCTTATGATTATCAATACGTTGTTGCGTATGCTTACGTGTTTTATTGCAAATGTCTGTCAGATTGTCCAATTGTTGTTTCAGTCTCGTATATTTGCCGGATGGTTCTTCACCATACTCATGGAATATGGCCAAATCGGATAATTCTTTACGCAATTTAGCCAACTCATTGGTCAAGGCCAAAATCACTTGATCCTTGAGTATGACAATTTTGTTGAGTTGCTTCAGTTCGGTTTCGGTTTCCTTTTGCGATTGGGCCTTTTGCTGCTCCTCCTGGCGGTGTTGTTGGCTCATTTTGTGATTTTCTTGTAGACTTTGGTAAATTTGTGTTTCAGCATTGGTATTCTCATGTTTTAAATGTACTATTGCATGCTCCTTAAGAGTCAATTCGTTCTGTAAGTGAATAAAACAAAACAAAAAAATATCAATCATAGGAGGTACTTCCTTGTATAACCGT
This sequence comes from Sarcophaga bullata, assembly GCA_005959815.1. Taxonomy (NCBI): domain Eukaryota; kingdom Metazoa; phylum Arthropoda; class Insecta; order Diptera; family Sarcophagidae; genus Sarcophaga; species Sarcophaga bullata. The sequence goes on from QOCX01000804.1 coordinate 3,033, forward strand.
ATCATGACTTACATTTGCCTCTTTAAGCTGGGTTTTAAGTAAAGCTAATTCTCCATTTCTCTCACATACTTTCCATTCGCTCTCTTCGAGTTGTGCTTTAAGTCGACATATGGTATTTTGACTCTCTTCCAATTGTTCCTCAACATAGGCAGAACGATCCTTAAGATTTCTTTCGGAATTCTTTATACTGATGTTGTTTGTTCTGAAAGAAAAATAAATAAAGTAATGAGTGAAGTTTTGAAAGAAGACACAACAATTGTAAATTAATTAAATTTAAGACTTCAAATCCAATCCTGATCATAATTTTTATGATTTATTGTTTCATTTAAAAGTGTCTGGCACAGAAGTAAGGTGGTATTTGAAACTAACTGATTAGGGCAAGTAGATGCTCTTTTCGAAATTTCTTCAAAAACTGGTTAACTGCCGTTGTAGTGGTAAAGAGATATGATTTATAAATTCTGGGCCCGCCTTCAGTATCAATTCGTAGGACTTATTCGACCTCTGACAATATCTTGTAGTAAAAGGTTGCAATCATTTCAATTTGCCGAGATCTTATCAAAGCTTTTTCTACGCCTAATAAGGGCTAATAATAGCCTAGAGTGTTCATGTGATTTTATCACAAATAGTTTAGAAAATCTAGTAGAAAGGCCTTGAATTAATCCAAAATCAAATTGAAGGTAGAAGATATTCTTTGCCAGCCATTACTCAAGATGATACCTCGCTACACCCTTGATAATTCAAATATCCTACATACATACAAAATTGGCCATTACAACCTTCAGTCAGGATTACGGCCTAACTTCTCACACCACTTATGTTGTGTGTGTTAATTTTATACATGAGTGGCGGGACCTACAGTTTAAAGTCGACTCCGAACTACAGTTTTTTTGAGAAACTTTTCATGGCAAATTTTATTTACTCTCACAGTTTTTGCCAGAAATCTAATGAGAGGCAGTCGCCGAATAAATATTTTTTCATATTTCGTTTTGTTCAGATGTCTGACCTGTGTTTTGAACCATGGTCTCAGATCTAATAAGCCAACATACTACCTACTAGACTTGCATTGACTTCTGCCAATACACACTAACCGCTTTAAATTAGTGAGACTAAAAGTGCGACTTACATGACTTGAAAAATGTTCTTGAAATGTAATGAACATGTGAACACGTGGACATGAATTTTAGAAATTCAACCTTGATGTTCAACGAAAATTTCTAAAAAAAATCTTCGAAAAAATTTAAAAAATTGTCGCCACTTGTATAGTGTAATGTTGTTAGACATGTAAGTGAGTGTGTATGAGAAATCGTAATTATGAAATGAAAATTTTAAAGTATTTTGAATTATACGCCACATATTCATTCCATTTTCATTTAAGTACGTTAATGTGACAATAAAAATTAATTCTGTTCTGTATATTCTGTATACTGTTGTATTCAAAATGTCTAAATGTCACTGTGACTCATACTCACTTTAATATCTCGTATTCGTTTTTCAGTTCAGCCAACTGTTCGCGCAACTTTTGTGTTTGTTCGTGATGGCGCAACTTGTGCTGTTTGAATTGAAACTGTTGCATGGCCAGCATTTGTTCCATTTTCTTGATCTTCAGCATGTATTCACGTTGTTGGGCCTCATAGTACAACTTTAAGCGTTTCGTTTCACTTTCCCAATACGATTCTTTATCCTACACATGAACGATAGAGAGAGAGAGAGAGAGAGACAGAGAGAGAGAGAGAGAAAAGGAATTTAAAATGTAAACTTTGAAGAGAATTTCAAATAAACCTTTTGAACTTTGAAAATTACTTTCTCATTGTGTTCCATGGTTTGTCTCAGATAAGACAATTCCGAATCTCTGTCCTTGAGTGCAGCCTCCAGCTCTGATATGCCCGAGTCGGATGGTGAGGGCGTCATATCGCATTGATCGTTCGCTAAACAATATTTATTGCTGGAAGTAATACTTGAGGGGCCCATTGTCATGCTGTTACTCATCATCATGGTGTTGCCGCTGCCACTGCTGCTACACATGCTACCATTTGATTTGCTGGAATCAAATAGAATTGAATTGAATTGCTTTGTTTAGAATTTCAATTGTCAATCAATTTAAATTGCTATTCGCAGTTGCAGTCGCAAACAAACACTGACACATTTTACAATAAGAATTAATGTGAATTGAGTTGTAAAGCCAGTGAGCTTACTCACTTACTGACTTATACACTCAGTCAGTCAGTTAATAGTTGGACAGACAATTAACGAATGGCAAGAATACCGCGATTATTTATGAGTATAATACTTACATAGTACCACTTTGGCTATTAATGTCTGAGTCCGGTGTGTGTCGAATTGATTCCATACTATCGTTGATCTTCAACGATCTGGAACCACGTCGACGTGCCATAAGGCTGTTGCAATAATTATTGCTTGAATAACCACCAACAAAACCTCCACTGCCTACATTGCCACCACCACTACCACCACCGACGCCAATTCCAATACCAATACCGTTGCTGCCATTGCTGCTGCTACCGCCACTGCAGCCACTGCTACTGCCAATAATAGCACCGATGCCAACACCACCTCCACCGTGCCTCAAATCGGTCGTGCCTAACGATAATAAAGAAAGATGAAAAACATAATCATTCAGAAAAAGAATTAAAAATTAAATCAAAAAATAAAAGCATCAACGCTAGCAGTTTTAAAACTAAAAACACATGCTACCATCACCACAATCACCACCACCACCATCACCACCACTACCAACAATAATACAAACAAAAAGGAAATTGCAAATAAAAAAAAAGCGAATCCAATCGAAAGTTACAGTCGGTCAAACTCGACTCTATGATATGCTACACTGAGATATATTTTTTAAATCGTAAATTGTCATTCGATAGCAAAATGGTCTTGCCTTTATGCTTAGCATTCCGCCAAAGTTGCGCATATCTTTCGTAGGGTAAAGCTAACAACAGAGATAAGTACTGTAAAGGTGAATAAAGGTGAAATTATTCGCCTTTACAGTACTTAAGATGAAATTATTCGCCTTTACAGTACTTATCTCAGAATAAGTGAATCAATATCACGTTGTTAGCTTTACCCTACGAAAGATATGCGCAAATGTGGCGGGAATATTTTGGTGGTACATGGTAGAATATAACACTTTTTTTGATCTTGATTTCGACAGAGTCGCCTATGCAGAGATAGCAACTATCATGGTAGCATAGAAGAAATCTAGTCCAACAATTCTAGAATATATTTAGAAGCAGTACAAGGTTATGTTTAGACTCCTACTCTTTGATTTCCTTTGAGAGTTAAAATTTCAATGCAAATTTATTTACTTTTGGATCCTTACTAGTTATATGCCCCATACATACATAACCTATACAAACTTGAAACCCTTTAGTTATGAATTAGTCAGACAGACTTTTTGAGGAACTTTTTATTTCAATTTTATTTCTTCTCGAGAGCTTTTTCCAGAGGATTGCCAAGAGCAAGTCGCCGAAAGAAATATGTTTTTCATACCAAGCTTTTTTTTCGCAATGTCTGAGTCCGAGTTTCAACCATGAACTCTCGTCAAATGACCCTACACATTATCTACTAGTCTACGACGATATCTTCGTGGCCAAGTGAACATCCAACCACTGAACCACGTGATATGCAAATGGCTTCTAAAATCTCTGTCAATTTCAAAATCGTTTTGTTTTGTTGTTTTGTTGTTTGTTTTTGTTTTGGGTGTAGAAACCGCAAGGCCACAAGGTTCTTGAACCATTTATACCATTCAAATTGATGCTGCTTAGCGTCCAACTTAGCATTAATTGGAATGTTGGTTTTTCACAAAAAATTAAGCTAATAAGCACGGAAATTTCGTACTTTGGGTACAAATCATGTGAGGTAGTCTGTTATCAATGGCTGTGAAATACAGACAGAAGTCAACTACCAGATGACTGCCGATAAGGGCAATGTTGCATTTACAGCTAAGAGGCGGAAAAATAAAAAAACTCATGAACCTATTGACTCGTACTCGTTGTGGTAGAAGAATATTCAGCTGCTGAGGACGGAAACGAGTATAGGACGTTGAATTTTAAAACGATTAAAACAGAACACGATTATAGAAACTGGACCGTGTAGCAGACGTCTCTGTGGAAAACTTTTTAAGAGGGCGGATTGGCTCTCAGGAGGGTAAGGATTATAGCTGGAAATTGGCATGTAAACTAGTAATATAACAAGGGACCTATGAATGAATTGAACTACTGTGTACTTGCTGTGTACTAGGGTTCTTACACGTTCTGAAGTTAAAAGCATTATTTCGAATGAAAGTAATATTTCAGTTAAAAACTAAACGAATAACAAAGTGCTGTAGGGTGAAAACAATAAAACAAAACCTCTAAAATTGTAATTAAAACAAAAAACGTTAAAAATCATTTAAAGTGTAGTTAAAAAGCAACCACCAACTATCGGTTGGTTATACACAAAAAAATGATGAGCGATTTTATATTCGGTTTTAATTTTCATTGCTTACAGGCCTTTTTTATTCGCAATTATTAATTGTTGTTTTCGAAAATAAACTCAAAACAAGTAAACAACAACTAACAGTGGAAGGCAAAAGTGATGATACGCTTAAATAATAAATGTTTAGTTGGTCAGACACATTAGTCACGACTATACACTTTTGTAGCCTACTGTATATGGGTACTTGTACGAGTATATGCAAAAATATAAATTATGATACTCGTTGTTAATTCGTTTTTAATATTTATTTGCTTCGTGGTAATTTGCTGAAGTGTTTTCTTTTGTTTCGTTTTTTTTTTTTTTTTTTTTGCTTTTGTTTTCTCAAGGAAACTATGCGATTTCTATGAAAAAGCAAAAAAAAAAAATAAAAACATAATAAATAAAACAATAACAATAAATGGTTACGAGTATTAAAGTTTAAACAAATTTTATAATTTGTAACATTTTTAAAAGTAATTCGTTTTAGCTGTACAGGCTGGTTTTAAATTTCTTAAAGCAAAAAAAAAATGCTTTAGTTTAGGAACTTTAAAAATAATTGCTGCATTAATTTTAGATTTAATTAATTAGCTTCAAGGCTCGTAAAAATATTTTTAAGTTCTGGACTTTGTAATCAACAACACTATTACGTTTCAATGCAGAGTTTTAAGGCAATTAATTCAGTCCAATACATAGACAAACAAAACAAAACAAAACAAAACAAAACCTATTTAATTTATAAGTCCCATAAGTGGTGGTAACATGCATGTGAGGAGTGTTCAGAATGATTTTTTAAATTTCATCAGAATTTTTTGAAAGAAAGAAAGAAAGCCAAATCACTCTACGTAGTTGGAATTATTTTCGAATACAGAAAGTTTACGTAAAAGAAGTGCTTACGGTCAATGAGAAGCGTCATGGGTTCCCTGATGGTCTAGTTGGTAGTGTACTTAACTCTAAATGCCGATAACTACCAGAAACTCTGGAGTAGGAGTTCATCTCTTGCCTGTTGGTCTTAAAAAAAAACAGTTTTGGTGAAGGAATACGAAAACGTATATAAAATTCGATAAACATTGCTTCTGTATCGTACTTAAGGTTAAAGAATTTCTAAATTTCATATCGCGGTGGAGTCATTTATCATAAGCTATGCAGATTGTTAACAAATAAAAGAGATAAACTCTGCATAGCTGAATACTACAAAATGATGGTAAATACCTAGGCATCATATTGAATTAAGAAGCTGAGCTGAGATAAGCAGTATGACTTATGACCGATGATAGTCCACTTGGTCCTTAATTCGATTAGTTAAGCTATATTGCATCATAGCAAAGAGTCCTGATTTGGAGAAGAGGACTTATATTAACGATGCTTCTTTGGTACCCTATCAGCTGGCACTTTTAATTCTGAACTTATCTCCTTTAGAATGGTGGACTAGTGGTGAATATTGTAATTCACTTGAAAAACACTTTTCAAAAAAAATACAACACAACATAAATACTAAACATACTACCCCGAGGGCAATGAAAAGCTATATACCGGGCAGAAGAAAAAGTCTTCATTTTTACACGGACAGGTCCAAAATATGTTAGGTTAAGTTTTGGAATACTTTCAACTGCATACTATAGGAGGAGGTTTTCAGATTGCTACAGTGTTTAGTAGGTACAAATTCTTGTTGTTGTTCTAACACAGTTGCGTGATTCTTAACAAGATAGGTGAGGTACATGAACAGAAACATGTAAGCGAATGTAAGGCCACATAAGCTTGTGAAAATCAATACTCCCAGCCTTACGAGATTAACCAGATTTGAAAGACCCATATTCCTGTAAACTTAAACTGTGGTCTGATTAATTATAATTCTTACGAATAGTATGTATGTACTCGTATATGGACAGTTAAGAATAACTGCCGGATACACAGGTAAATAATGATTTCATCTTGATAGTAAAGCCCTGAATCTTCAATGAGAATCGATGGAACTAATATAGAATTACTAGTGTCTGCGATTGTCGAACATTGTTTCATATGCATAGCCATTAATGGAATGATATTACAACTACTACCACTAACAAAAGTGGGGTCTAATACTTTCGATGATCTATTTAAAGTCTTGGATTGGCAAAAGGCAAGAAGTTTGAGCTTCACAGATTGGGGCCACAATAGACCTGAAGTGGTCTACGTGAGTCGGATGGGTCCGACTGCATTTCTTACTTGCGTTACAGAAGACATAAATTTTTTTTTTATTAAAAGTGCATTGACAATGTGAAACGAATTCTGAATAGCAATTATTAAGAAAATAATTTTAAATTCATAATCGAATAACATTTTTAATCGTTATTCTAACGGTTATTGTGTTAATTTATCCCTACTGAAGATGTTTAATGGACCAGTCACCAATATACGTAACATAACATCAGAAATCAGCTCTAGGAATATTAGGAAGATAGGTTAATAAAACGCTTAGCAAATCTAAAAAGTAAAATACGGAACTATCTCCTATCAAATCGTTATCAATTCAATTGTACAATTTTTTAACTGTTAACACAAAGATAATCCATGCCACCATTTATGCTAATGTAGGGTGCAATATAAAAATGAATTTTTTTAACATCAATTCCAATGAAAATAATTAATCATTATGAGTATTGAATGTAATTCCTAGAATAAAAGCGATTCTAAAAACGCGTCAATATTTTAAGAATGATTTTAATGGGGGGGAATAATTTTGTGCGCGTATTTTTTTGTGTTTGTTTTTTTTAATCATACTTACTGCCAAATCTCATATTGGAACCCTGTACTGCAGCGAGTGAAGGTGTCGAACCATAACGATCGCCCACATTATGTGTCGTAGACGAGTGAATGTGAGCAGCAGTGACGACATCACAATAACGTTGGGGTATAGTGTAGTCCGGTTCAAAAGGGATCGGCTTAAAAGCTATCGGGCGTAAAAGATTTGTTGTCGTTGTTGCTGGTATCGATGTTGTTATTGCTGTTGCCTACAAAGTAAGAAAAACAAATAATTTTAATTCTTTTTTTCTTTATTTTTATTTTCAAATATCATAAGAAAAATAGGAAAAAGCAAATAAAAAAAAAATTTTTTTTTGTATAAAATATGGTCTCGCCATTAAATGAAGCGTGTAATGCGAGGGATACGATTGTTTAAGTATGTTATGTTAAAAGGCAAGTGTGAGAATGTAAAGGAAAAAAATATATTGATGTCGAGAAGGTACATTACATCTGTGTGTGTAGGAATAACAGTTGTGCTGAGCTGATTAGAAATATTAATTTTATGGGTTCTAGTTCATACTAAATGTTGCATTTTAAATGAAGAATGAATTTTATTTATAAATTAAAAAATTAATTAATACGTGCTAAACATTGTCATTTCAATCCCTACTTAGATCATTACTTGATCACATGCATCAGAACTAATTTGGTTAAGGTTTTTAAGCCCGAAATACTGGACGTGAGCTGTAGTCTAAATTTGATTTTAAAATCTCCCTCCAGCCGGTTTTCCTTATTTCACCTTATGCATCTTAGCTTAATAATCGGTCACCACAACTCTTTAGTCAGGATTACAACCTAGTCCCTCTCACCACCTATATTATGTGTGTTGATTTTATATATGAGTGGCGAAACCTACTCTGTAGGTTCTTCGAATTCGAAAGACAGATTTTTGTGAAACTTTTTCATGCTAGAGTTTTAACCAAAAGACTCCTAGAGGAAGATGTCGTAGAAAATTTATTCGTATTTGTTCGATATACCTGAGCTATGGTTTAAGCAACGAGCTCACGTGTAATAAGCTACTTACTAGACTACGGCGACGTTGTTTTTTACACTTCAATTTCAATACGACCTTCATTCTTAATGCTTGCCATTCAGCTATCTCCATGATAGTATGATAAGTTTTTTTTCTAAATAATTAACAGCAGTATTGGCCTTCCTATTTGGTCGGAAACCTTCCTGTACATCTCACAGATAATGTCCAAAATGTTGGATTTCATTTAAAATTTTCATAATACGTTGCTAGCTAGTTTATGGTGATTTGAAACAATTTATTTAGAATAACTCAGCTTGTTGAAGTTTATTCGCATGCAGCACATTTCTAATCAACATGCCACAGCTGTAATATCAAGTTAGAATGTTGTGTGTGGTAGAGAGGGAGACACACCCAGAACAAAAATCAGATAAAAATTGAATCAGACAAGTGTTTTTGTAGGAGAGACGACAGCAACAAAAACAAAAACAAAAAATAAAATCAAATAATTTATTTAAGTATTGTTGTTGTTGTTGTTATTGTTGTTATTGTTGTTGTTGTTTTGTATTGTAAAACAATGAAATCAAATAGAAATAGAAATAAAAATTAAAAGAAACACAAAAAAATAAAAATAAAAAAATAAAAAAAATTAGAAAGATCGCTTAAACAAACCTGTTGTTGATGTTGATGTTGCTGCTGCTGTTGGTATTGTTCAGGGTTTTCATCAATTGGTTGAATGTGAGACGACAAATCACTTGCACTACGTTGCTGCTGCTGCTGTTGTTGTGATTGTTGTTGTTGCTGCTGCTGATGTTGTTGTTGTTGTTGTTGATTTGTATTATGCACTAAAGCTGTATGAGTTTGTTGTAAACGTTGCTGGTGCTGCTGCTGTTGTTGTGCTTGTTGTTGTTGTTGCTGCTGCTGTAAACGCATTTGATTGCTATTGTTCATGTTACTGTTACTGTTATTGTTACTGTTACAGTTATTCGCTTCTAAACACTCTGTTATATTTAAACGTTCACTTAGTTCCGTTATACTGCTGCGACTACCAATGCTTCCGCATCCGGTTGTCGGTGTTATTGATTTTCTCACTGACGTCAGTGTCTGTGGTTGTGCTTGCTGCTGTTGCTGCTGATACGTGACTGCTGTTCGCTTCTGACCTTGGCTACTGTGTTTCATTGTGGCTGTGGTCAATGACTGTGTCATCATTGGTGGCAATGATTGCATTTGGTGTTCAGTATTGCTGGCATCCAATGTCGTTGATGATAAATTGCTGAAATTACTCTTTACGCTCGTCTTTGTCAATTCGAACATTTGGCGAATATTATTGAATTTGTTTCGGCCATTCTGTACGAAATCTTCTAAATTGCTGTGACTACCGAATTTATTGCGGATGCGTTTCTGTTCGTTGCGTGATTTTAATGTGCCCGTATGACTGGCCTGTACTTGGGGCAAGCCTAAGGTATTTTTCGATATCAACGTATTTGTATTTTCCAATGAAGCCGATCGTATGTGACCACGTTTCGATAAAGTGGGTGATGGTTGTTGGGCATTAACTTGAGCCGCTAAGGCTGTGTGCTGAGTTTTTGATGTCACTGTGGCTGCCATCTTTTATTTTTTGTGTTTTTCTCTCTAGTTTTTGGTGTAAATTAAGCTGTAATTAAAAAAAAAGAATAATTTTATTTAATATTTATGAAACTCAATGTAAAGCTAACAATAAAATAAATGAAATGAAATAGAGTGTCATATTAAGATATTTTGAGAGGGCACAAGTTGAAAAGGAAAGTAAATCCTATTTGTAGTGTGATTAAATTATTTATTCCCCTTAAACATTTATAAAATAAATTGTGCTCTTGTTTGTAATCTTAGATTATGTTAGATCGGATTGGTAGCTTTGATTTCAAAGCTCCTTAGGCAAGCATAGCGGATGTTGTGTACTGACCCAAAAAGTTCCACCAAACTGGGGGAAGAAGTTGTAAGCGAAAGGCCAGCACATACCACCTACGCTGCCGAAACCTTTCTGAAAGTCTAATAACGAAAGCTTCTAATTCCGACATAAATCATATGTAGACTGCCGATACAGCAGACAAGAATTGGAGAGCACCTCACAGAGATGGGCATGTCAAAGAAAGTGGATAACAGCAGAAGTCATTATTTGGGAGCTTCATTCCTTCCGCATGTCTTCCCTTAACAAAGACCTCTAAGCATGCTGTCCGTTATCAACAATGACAATTTAATGCTTAGCTTTTGTTATACAACCAGCTCTTTATTCTTCGAATGTATTAATGTCCTGCAGGTCCCAAGAATGTATCATCGTCACTGACATCTAAATGTATGTCTCATAGACAACTTCCATTCTGAATAAGTGTACTTTGTGCTAAAGTGCTTTGTCAAAGAGATCAGTTATCGGCCTCTAATACATGATTTTAATCTCCTTATTTGGTAGTTTGCTAACAAAAGTTTAGATTGCCTCAAGCAAGCAGAGTCATAACTTTCCAAGCAAACGCTTCCAATCTTCAAAAGGGCTCCCATCTGCGGCATAAAATGTTCCCCTACTCGCAAGGTTTTCTGTTGCCCAAAACACCTGCTCCTTGTTTTTTCAAAATCCGTTCCTGTATTACACAATAATAGTCCATGTTTTAAAAGAATCTGCAGCTCCTAAATTACTGCATTCATTTCTCTTAATAAGCCTTGTTGCAAAGCATTATCCAAAATCAAACTCATAGTCTATGAGTTAAGAGACAGTTAAGAAGAGAATTGACCTTAACTGTCGTTGAAATTCTTACAATAATTCAATTTAAAGGCGAATTAGTAAACATTTGGACTGCAGTAAACCTTAATTATGTTACAGTTGGTCAAAAATTGCCGGCAAACTTAGGTGGATGGTTATATTGATGATCTGGAGGAATTGCCAGGGATTGACATTGGCAGTTTGAGTTGCTTCATTAGGAGTTCCGAGTGGTTCTGAAGCTAAAGGATAGCGGAAAGCTGTGGTAATACAATGTGGCCTATGTGGTCTAAGTGTGTCCATCCAACTCTCTTAAATGGACAACCATCTCCTCCAACCTACCTACTTCCTGAAGTTAGGTTAGATGAATGGTAAGAAACCCATTTAGGCTTAATGGATAGGCCTATTGTGAGACCCCAAATCAAACCACGGCTGTCAATAATCTCTGTATGAAAGTATCCCAAGTCCAAAGTAATCTTTTCAGTTCAGTCAAAGGTGAAGGGAAATTGAACGTCGTGAACTACCTGCTCTTTATAACAAAATTTGGGCACTGAGACACAGACATGAGATGAAAGACAGTCTGTTTCTCCTTAGCACATCCACAGCTCTTGCAGAACTTATTCCAGGGAATGTCAAGTCTATCGACAAGAATTTCAAAGAGGCAGTCAGAGGCTAGTAAAAACCCCAATAGTACAGTGGATGACAATGCAATTAAATGAGGAAATTTTCAGAGAAGTTACCCCAATCTATACATTCTAGCGTAGGGTATCATTAAGCCCCGATGATCTGTTTGTAACTTTCTTTAATAATTTTTATTTGTTTTTTATACGTATGATTGACCCATTTTTTGTTTTCTATGTGTGTGTGTGTATGTGGGTACGTTACGTATAATTAAACACAGCAAATGTTTCCTTAATTCGCATTTAATTTTGAATGTTTTTTTCTGAATTTTTTTTTTTTTTTTTGTTATTTTAAATTTCAAAAATAGTTTTGCGGTCATATTCGTTATACCATGAGAGGTGATTAATAAACGATTTTTGCTTTCATTGTGTCAATCGTTAGAAATCACAAAACATTTCAGTGTTGTTTTAAAATACTTTACGGTGTTGCCATTGAGTATTTAGTTATTAGTACAACATGATTTTGGCGGTATAGATGGGCACGAATATGATGATGAACTGCTCTACTGTAGTGTGGCTGTGATGTTAGATTTGAACGATAATATAATCGTTTAAGCCACACGCCATATTAAAAAAAAATTTTTTTTTTGCAAACAACAGACACATAAACCCGGTTCAATTGGCGTTGTACGATGATGATGATGATCATGATGATAATGATGATGATACAATATGTACTTTTTGTAAATTTATTTAAACATACAGTGAGCGTTAAAAGAAACTGGAGGGATGGAATCCATACAAACATGGTAATGTTTCTGACTGTGGTCAACGGGGCGACCACCAGCACGATCCTTGTCTTGCTGTATTCAAGTTGACAACGCAGCCCCTCGTGGCCCCTCCTGGATGTGCAGTGAAGTCCAATCCTCTGGACGTTAAATTTAGGTTGTGCGTAGTGCTTGGAACCCACCACGTAAAAATATTTTCTCCACTGAATACCAAAATGCAAGCCTCTATAAGGATCACCCTAAAAGTTGACGATCACGGCAAAAGTTTTTAAAGAAACTGTACACTATGAATAAAATTCTAATAATCACCAAACTCAACTTTTATCACTTAAGCAGAGTGCCCGAAAAAATTTGACAAAATATTTAAAAATATTTCGAATTTTTTCTTTTTTTCAATTTGAAAAACTAGCAAAGAAACAATTTTGAAACAATAAAATAACGGTAATTTATGGATGTTTTTTTTTTAATATACACTTTCTTTTGACGCTCACTGTACATACATACATAAAGTAACCATCAAACACTATACATACCACTACCACCACTACTAGCTTTTTTTTATTTAATTTTGTTGTTGTTTTTTTTTCTTAATTTATTTTTGTTTGTATCTTTTAAATATCGTTACCAGCATCTTATCTTTTAAGCCAAATCACGCAAATAACTGTTATTTCCCGTTGTTGTTATTGTTATTATTTGTAATCAAATTCAAACAACATTCATATGCCTGAGTTTGTTTGCCTGCATGGATTTTTTCTGATGATGATGGCTGTGGCGGTGGTTGCGGTAATAATTGATGGAACTTTAAGTTGTCGGACTAATGATTGAGTGCCTTTGTGTGTGCATGTGTGTTTGTCTGCGTGAGATTTTCGTCAGTTTTTTTTTGTTTTTAGTTGGGTCAATAAGTCATTTAGATTTAGAAAATCATTTTGTTTGGTTGTGCTTGCATCATCATCCATTTTATTTATTTAAATAACCTAGAAAATCTCTTTAGATTTGTCTTACAACACATTGTGTATTGAGCAACATTAAATAGAGGAATAGAAGAAGAATTACAAATAATTTCGTAATGTCTAAAGAAAACTAGACTCGCACGCAATACTTTAAACAAAAAAATGCTGAGAGGATGCTGTCAATATTTAGCTTATCTACCACCATAGACGTTGTAAAATCGTAAAAAAAACTCTTCCAGTCAGAAGAGGAACTAAGACTATAAATTAAATTAGTTTGAAGGTAAAATGTGATGCAAGAAAGATGCAAAATGTTCCATTAACGATCATATCACACGTAAAACAGATAAGAATGGTGGGCTGTGGTGTGTGTATGTATTAAGGTTTCTGATATTAAATTTTCTTTAGGCTGCCTGATCACTGTAGAGTTTTCCAAGCAGCAAAGATCATGGTTATTTTGAAAGCGACGGAATGACTTGGTGGAATATTTGCTGAAAATCTCATGGACTCTGATAGGTTGCAATTAAGTCCGCATCGAATGAATTTGTAACATACCTACGTCCTTGGCTATAAATACCGAGGATTTTTTAAGGAAACTTCAGAACATTTAAAGGTAGCTCTTCCTTGGGTTGGTTAGAATTGTGTAGCCGATGAGCTAGCCAGCGCTCGTATGCAGCTCATAAATTGCGACATGTTACAGAGCATAGGTATTCCGATGACATACATACATTATTGGTCATTATATCCTTTCAGTCAGGATTACAACCTAGTTTTTGACACCACTTATGTTGTGTGCGTTAATTTTATACAAGAGTGGCAGCTACACTTTAAAGTCGAGGTCGAACAACAGATTGTTTGAGAAATATTTTCATGGCAATTTTATTTACTGTCAGAGTTCCTATCAGAAATCTGCTGTCTGATCTGGGGGTTTGAACAGTGGTCTCTCGTCTAATAAGCCACTACGCCTAACACTAGACTATGGCGACTACGATTCCGATAGCGAAAGTTAATTTGGAAATTATTCACTCTTTTTGTAGTGACGTTCAATTTGGTAGCAGAAGGTTAAGTGTCATATTACTACACTCTGCTTTACACGTATGAAACATAAGAGGACCGACTCACTTCTGTCCTTAATTGCAAAGTAAATGACTACTGCAGTAACTATGAGTTTGAGGAGGAGGAAAAGTCTGTCATGTGTTACTTACTGCCCATCTCTTGTCATGAAATATTGGAGGTTTTCTATCACTCACTTTCTGTCTTCCTTGGTCAAGTTCTCAAGTATAAAGGCTGCTGTAGTAGCAAGTTTTTTCCAATATTTTTTGATGTCTTGTTGGACATCATGTACGATTACGAATTAATTAAAGTCCACCAAGTGGACTTAACGCAATAAAAAATTTGGTTGGCAAATTATCCAAAAAGAAGCCGAAGTTAACAGCCGATTTTTTGACAGGGCACACTTTAAGCTCAGAGCTCGGTTGTTCCGAGCCCAACATGTGAATTTTGTGGCGATGAAAATTAATCTTCGGAATACATTCTTTGCATTTATGGGGCACTAATGCATCCCGGGAAGAAACGCTTTGATGCATATCAAGTACTAGCCAGAGAATTGTCATTATTGGCTCATACCCTAAGCATGTGGGTACGTAAGCATGCCTAAAAACTTTGCAGGAAGTACAAGTGATCGTACAGTCGCAGTTCTAAGGCACTTCTTCACTGCAATTATAATAATACCACCGTGCTGAAAATAAGTTCATTAAGTATTTATTTATATTGGCGAGTTCACTTATGATACCTAATCTCCCAATATTATTTCTTTAATAATTTCCATATTGTGCTTTGTAATGATTCCTTCGTTATTAAGAGTTCATAAGATTAATAAATTTTAAGGAAAAATGTGGATCAGATAGCTATTATCATTATTCCTGTGATACTTTTAAAGACCTAAGAATTATTTACAAATTCTTATTCTCATATTTTGTTTTGTTTTGTTTTTCAATTTTGATTGCTCAACAGTACCAGGTATAAAGGCCACAGTATTATATATCTGGGCAGATCTATTATTATTATTATTTTTTTTTGTCAATAGAAAGCTTAAAATGTTGTGCTGTATTTGAACATGACATGCTTATGTTTGTAATCAAGCCGTTTGAAGACTTGTAGTTTATTTATTTCAAAGGCCATTGCATTTTAGGATGCCACATAATCGATTTTACTTTTATTAATTTTGATTTCAAACTTGTAATTGCAATGCAATGCTATAAACAATTGAAAAATTTAACCGTGAAATTATTCTGAACAAAATTGTAGCGTGTAAAAATCTAAAGGTTGTTGTTGTTATTATTCTTTTTTTTAAGGCTAATTAAACGTATAGCAAAACAAAAACAATTTTTAAAAAATTATTTTTCCATATTTTTTTTTTGTTTTTTTTTTTTTTTTGTTTTACTATAGCAAAGTTTAAAGTTGATCATGAAACAATAACAACACTAAAGTGAGATTTAAAAAATAAAAGCACTTTAATGCTGCCATAACTGCCAGCCAACCAACCAACCAAAAAAAATAAAACTTAAAACCTCAAAACAAAATTGGGTTAATGTGCCTGTGGCACACGTTAATTCCACTGACTTGAGGGTACAACATGCGAGTGTCATCCGTACATATGTACGTACTTTTAGTCTCAAAAAAACAAAACAAAACAAAAGAAATTTTAAGCAATTTTTTTTATAAGAAAATTTATAAAAAAAAAAAAAAAATATTCTCTTAGTGTTTTAGCTATTTCAACTGCTGATAATAATGACATTAAAATGTTGACTAGCATTTGAGTCTGATTGTCTGATTGTCTCTCTGTCTGTTTGTCTGTCCCATCATTGTGTATGATGATTAATAATATTTAAAATTCATACACAATTTATTTTAAGAATTCTTAGATGGTTGCTTTCTGTATATCTTTCTAAATTGTGTCTTCTAAATCAAGTTTTTATAGGAGTTTGTACATACAGTGAGTGTCAAAAGAAATTGTACATTATAAAAAAAATAAAATATACATAAACAAATTACCGTTATTCTTATTTTAAAATTGTTTCATTGCTTCAGTTTTTAAATTTGAAACAAAAAAAAAAACAAAAAATCCCAAAAATTTCGAAATATTGTCAACATTTTTTTTGGGCACTCTCCTTAATTGGTAAAAGTTGAGTTCAGTGAATGTTAGAATTTTACCCTTAGTGTACAGTTTCTTTTGACGCTCACTGTATACATATATATATGAAAGTATGAATGTATGCTTGCCGTCTTAATTTGTTTTATTCCAATCGAATCCAATTCAAGCATATTCCCATCATACCACCACTTTGCTCTGCAAATAGTTGAGTAGAGTTGCGGACTCGTATGGTTTCTAAGCCAAATTGTGGTAAAAACCAGATAATAGAGATTCTAGTATTTATTGACTTGAGTATGTATGTAATGTATGCGCAATAAATGGAAGACATTCTTTGGAATTCCATTTTTTTTTGTCTTTGCCACAATCACCACATTTCATATGACAGTACAACTGCAAGGTAAACGCTAGTAGTACCTGTACGTACGTACTTACTTGTTTGCTCACATGTGTGTGCGCGTCAAGTTCGTATGTGGTTTTTATAAATCTTTGCACGTTAATACAGGTTTTGTTGGTCTACAAATAGAATGAAAATAGGAACTCTTGAGAAAAGAAGAAAAAAGAAGGCCTCTTTCAAACACATGATATCATACGTTTTCACAGTCTGTCGCATTTAATTGTGACTCTCGAAATGCAGAAATGTACTTGAGTTTACAGGAAATCGAAGGAAGAAGAAAAAAAGAAAGAAAGAATAAAAATATTGGGTGTATGCAATAATTTATGTCCTGCTCATTATAAAAGTATCGAGCAATCGTGTGGATTCTACATCTAATCAAATGTGCATGAAACTTACAGAATAATTTTCACTTAAACTTAGAAGTATGAAATCATTTCAGTTTGAGGAGTTCAAGGCAAGAATTCAAGCCCAAAGCTTGTTCTATGAACAATTATTGTGCCATAAGTATTTTGGCTTTGTCTATAAATTTATTCTCTAGATGGCGTCAGATAGTTTTATCAGGAGTTTATATACAACCAGACACCACCTGAAACGTCACAAGCGCCTAGTTGCGTAGACCAACAGACCAGCCCCTATTGAAACCGATACTATGGAGAGATTCACGAGCATTAAGTTGATGGTTTCTACAGCAATTCGGGCGAAACTGTTTTCGAACTCCAAGATTGTGCAAAATGTTCAATTCTTGAGAACGATGATGAGTTAGCGCTCAGCCACAGTTTCGATATTTTTGGGATGTACGCACTGTATGAGCCATCCTACGTCTCTGCGCATAAACAATAAAAGAACATTCACGAACTTTAGCAATAAATTTGCCTTCTCTGCGACCAAATTTTGTACGATATTTTCCAGCAACCACCGACCAATAGTCTTGTTTTGGAATACAATTTCAATAATCTCAGTGTTGCTCAAGCATAAATCGATTCATTACGTTCAGTGGCGAATAGAATGGAGTGGAGAAATGAATGAATAAAGTATTGCCAGTTGCGAAATAATCGATGGTTCAAATTTGAACCGATAGATGGCCCACCCGATAAGAATAATTGCTTTATGCCTTCTTCAAAGAATCTCATGTCCTTGTTTAAAAGCTTTAACTTGGGTAAGTTGTCTGCAATAATGCCATATGTTTGGTTAGAAAGTAAATGGATAGGAACTAGGCACTTCTGTGGAGAAGTCGATTGCTGAGAGGAAGTCGCCAAAGAAATATTTTTTCATATTTTGTTATATTGGAGATGTCTGACCTGGACTACTAGACTACGGCGACTTAACCTTACAATACTTATAGAAGTAATGCAACTCCGAAGATCCTATGGATGAACCTTTTCTAATACCTTTTAAAGGCTAATAGTTAATGAAGCGCCCCAATATAACAAAAAAAAAAAAACTAAAGACTGTCATCTCAATTGGTAAGTCTATTAAATTTTAGTTGTTGGTATCATTGTAAAATGTGATATTGCAACTGAATGTCTGTGTAAATATAATTGTAACCGTTTATTATGGGTCTGTGTGGCAGGCAGACAGACAGACACTCTTTTCTCTCTCTATGTTAGTAGTGCCTTACAAACGAGTATCAAATTGTTGCAATCATTATTTATGGTGTTGTATTTACCAACAATGTTGCTGCTTAAGATGTATTACCACTCTGTTGTCAGAGTCAGCAGCAATTGATGATGATGGCAAAGTTTTTTGCACAAACGTTAACTTGTTGCAGCAGCGATAGTGTCTTTATAAACTGCTTTTGAAAATGATCTATTATGGGCAATACTTTTCTACATACGATGCCATAAGTACGCTTCTCATCTCATATCATATTCAGGAACGTACATGAGAGGAAAATATTGTCTGTGGTCTGCGTATTGTCATTCCAGTTTATCTTTTCATTCTTTTCTTTTTTCTGTTTCTTTTTTTTTTTTTTTTTGATTTCCACTTGAGAAGACTTTAATCGAAAGAAATAAAAATCAAAAAATCTTAACTTGTTCTCATTCTCGCCAAAAAATGAAAAAGAAAATCTAAACACGTACACGTACACGTAAGAGAAGACATTTTAATCAGTCTTGTGCGTTTGAGACCACCACAACAACTTCTTCATGCTGATGCCGATGTTGACGATTGGTATCATCATCATTATTATCATAGCGATCGTTATTATCTACCGATTTACACAATATTTTACACAACAACACAGTGACAATCTTTTTTTTTTATGAACCAGTCTGTCCACGAATAGTCTTTACACAGTGGCACAGTTTTTTTTTGTTTTTTTTTTTTGCCTGACTTTGATTAGTGTCCGTTAGATGGGCAACAAGTTTCATAAATATGCAGCCAAACAAGTGCACAGCTGTGGTAAGCTAATTAGTTCGGGAATTTTAAAAACGATATATACGTTATGAGACAAGTTTAAAGACAATGTGATCATAACAATGAAAATATTTCGTTTCGGGGTTTAGTATGTCAGCCATATTTTAAATGGACCAAGCCAACAAGTCGTCAGGCTAACGAAGAGTTATTAATGCGACAATACCTGTGGTACTTGTATAGCGAGTTTATTAAATTAGAATTTAGAAAATAAGTTATAGGAGGAGGGAAAGACAAACGATCATTCATGCTGTTGTGGAGTAGTGAGTTGTTAATATTTCGACTCTAACTAGCAGAAGCTTAACAAATGAAGTAAATTCTTGTTGTAGTAACAAAATAAATTTCTAATTACCAGGCCTCGGCTGTAAACATTTTTTTTTGCTTTAGTTTGGCTTGAATTATATGCCGGTTTTCACTGTCGCTTACAAATAAGTTGGATTTTTCTTTACCATCATCATCATGATCTTCGTGAGAATTATGAACAGGATGATGATGAGCGTCATCATCTTTTCAAAATCTTTTCTTGTTTTTTTTTTTTTTACTGACTATTTAGCATTCGTTGCTTTTGATTGGATTTGTTTCTTTCTTTATATTCGTATGAATTTCTCAATTGAAGATGAATGGATGGACCGACCGATAGACTATATTTTAGTGTATCAAATGTGTGACACAGAGTTGGTAACCTGTTTCATTGGTCGTGACAATGATGGTGTTCGAGATGGTGCTGGTAATAGCTGTGGCATCGGCCCGCCTCTGGTATTTTTTCTATTTTTAAGATGCATCGTGTGCGTGAATTTATTGCCATTGAAAGAATTTCGACCGCCCAGTAGTAATGCGATTGTCGCATATATTAACACATACACACATATACACACTTAAATGCTTCAATAAAGAATGAAATTTATGACCATCAATGGGGTAACAAGGCCATGGAAAATTTTTTTGAATTTTAAATCAGATGGTGCAGCAGCAGCCAGGCATGCAGGCAGTCAGGCAGTTAGGCATTCAGGCAGTTAGGCATTCAGGCAACCTGAACCCCTGAAGTATTTAAAAGCAATTGAAAAAATAAAATGGAATTAACGAGGAGCCAGAGATCGAATTGTATTGATGGTGTTGACTAAATTTTTTACAATTCAATTTCTTGTTTGAGTTTCGGTTTTTTTTCTCGTATTATTAATAAAGAAAAGCATGAAAAAATCTCGCTTAATTGCTAAAAAAAAACAAACAAAAAATTGTGTTACAAATAAAATCGTACACGACTTGAACATGTCAAATAATGTGGAACAAATTTACATGTGAATAGTTTTGTGTGGAAAGATTAGATTGTAAAACAAATTATTTACGTTTAACACACTATCTTTACTTTGTGAAGTATCGCATAAACAGCGTGTGGAGAGAGAGCAAAAGTTTAGAATTATTTGATGTCATGAAATTTATATATGCATTCCTATTGAAATGAAACTGTAGGGGTAGATCAAGCAACAGTCAACGATAACGTAACTGTGATATGTCAGTAAAACAACTGATCAATTATAGTAAAACATGGCGAAATATATACGTATGTGACTTACAAGAGTTTTAAAATTAAAAATTTTTCAAAATATCTTTTGTTCCTTTAAGGACACATACCCTTATTATTTATTAAACATTCTTTCAATTTCATTAACCAAGTATAATTAGCAAAGCTAGTGACTGCTGTACTATAACAATTTTTAGAATGATAGAGTTGCCATCTATTTTTTAGAAAATTATTGGGTAAACAACTTTAATAATTTCTTAAGGGGTAGAGCTACCCGATGAAGTTACTATGATGTTTGTTTTCCGGAGCATAGAAGCTATACAATGTAGTACAATAGACTTCGTTAATTGAACCACCAAATATCTTTTGCAAATTCACCGTGGAAAGATAGATATGGACCATAGACAATGTGCTATTGGCTGAATTGGTTATGGAGCATTTGCCAAATGTCTTTAATTTTAATCGATAAATCATCTTCAGCGATAGAACCAATTTATAGATGAGCTCATACAAAGATTAGAACGATAGAGTTGCCATCTATTTTTCCGAAATTATTGGATAAACAACTTTAATAATTTCTTAAGAGATGAAGCTACCTGATAGTTCTATGATATATAGAAGCTATACAAAAGTATTGGCACAGTATACTGCTGCGTTTGCTAATGCAAAAGGTAAGACGTTATTAATTGAACCGCCAAATATCTTTTTCAAAGTCACCGCGGACAGATAGATATGGACCATAGACAATGTTCTATTGGCTGAATGGGTTATGGAGCATTTGCCAAATGTCCCTAATTATCATCGAAAAATCATCTTCAGCGATAGAATCATTTTATAGATGAGCTCATACAAACCTTAGAACGATAGAGTTGCCATCTATTTTTCCAAAATTATTGAATGAACAACTTTAATAATTCCAGAAGAGCAGAAGCATATGCGCGTTAGCCTGTTGCCATTGCTAATACAAAACAGTCTTAGTAAAACGTTGTTAATTGGATTGGCACAACGTATCTGATGTTGTTACGAATTACCATGGACAGGTAGGCATGTGTTATATTTCACCGAATTTACAACGAAAATTATCTTTAGCGATAGGCTCAATTTTTAGACGACTGTGTACGTAAACAAACAAAATTATCGAATTTGAAATGATAAAACACTCAAGAGTGTCCAAATAAATTTCCGATGATATCTCACAATGTGTTTCTTTAATTTAAAGTTTAAAAACCATAAGCGTTTAATGAACAACACGATATTAAGCGCTCTTAAAACTAATTTTAAATGTTTTATGAGAAGTTTTATAAAAATCAGTTTTTTATTTAAAACTTCGTTGACCTTTATTGACTTTTTTTTTTTAAATTTAATTTGTTTTAAAATTTTGGTTCAATTTTTTATAATTTTTTTTTTAATTTTTTTTATTTCTTTCATTAGTTGAATGAAAACGCAATAATTATTTTTAAAAATCTTATGATTATGTTTGTGTTATTGTTTAATTCATTAAGAAAAAAGAAAAAGCTATTTTGCTTAATTAGTTTTTGTTGGTTTTTTTTTTTTGCAAATTAACCCTCAAAACTCCCACTTTAGATTAAAAAATAATAAAAAAATAATAATAATAAGAACAGATAAACAAATTAAATTAATTAAAATAAATCGTTTTAAATTAAGAAACAAGCCACTGCAGATATTGTTTCAATGACAATAAATTCATTTTATTATTAAGAATTCATTATCATTAAATTCAAGTGTGATTTATTTAAACGTAATTAAATATACAACAACACAAACACAAACATGCATATGCATGTGATCTAAGTCGTAGATGTACATAGAGAATAATAGAAAAAAAGAGAAACTAGTGTGGATAATAATTGTAAATACACTAAAAACATAGTCGACATAGTCTAGTAGAAAAAGTATGAAAAATTATTTCTTTGGTGTAAATAAAAAAAACTGCCATGAAAAATTTGTCGTTCGGAATCGACTTTAAAACTGTAGGATGGCACCACTCATGTATAAAATTAACACACGGCAAATGAAATCGAAGGCTACATTCTTATGCGTACTGACGGCAATTCCATTAGGGTGGGTACAACTTAATTTTATTCTATTTATTTCTAATTTACAACAGTTGGCAACTCTCTTAATCTAGAACCTACTAGAGTAGACCAATCACATGCTAAACTGCATAAACGGCCAAAGCTGCTACGACGAGGAGGAAGAGAAGACCACAATAAATCTTCTCCGGCATTGTTTGGCGCTTCTGAACTTAAGAATTTTGTGACAAAACATGTCTGGTTCAAGGCGATTCGAAAAAATTTAATTCCTTCATAAGACTCTAGGAATAATTGAAAAATGTAAACAAGGAGCTGTGATTATATGATAGAATACAAAATTGCAGTAGTCTAGTAGGTAGTGTGTTGCCTTATTGGAAGTGAGGCCCCAATTCAGACATCACCAACTAATCGAAATATAAAAAAAATATTCCTTCAAGGTCTTACTCGCATCAGATTTCTAGCAAAAACTCTAAGAATAAATGAAAATGCCATGAAAAGCTTCACAAAATCTGTCTTTCGAAATTGACTTTAAAACTCTGACATTATTGGAATCAACAAGGCTGTGCTCATGGAGGCGGCTGCCAGCTAAACCTAACCTAAATCTAATAGCCAAGTGTTGTACTATTTCTTTAGTCAAGGTACAACCGAATGAAGAATGGTTAAAAAAAGAATGGATTGGTTAAATGGAAGCCAGATCTCTATGGGCAACAAAAAAAATGATTTGAAATCTTTCCAAGATAGAGAGAGAGAGAGAGAGATACTCATGCCAAAGAAGATCACATGTTTACCTATATATATTTATGTCAGTGATTGTTTTCATGTAAAATGAGCAACAAAAAATGATTTGAATTCCTTCCAAGAGAGAGAGAGAGAGACATACTCAAGCCAAAGAAGATCACAAGTTTACCTATAATTATTGCAGTGACTGTTTTCATGTAAAAAAAAAAACAAAATCATTCAACATAATCATTTCTAACATATACAGAGAATAACAATAAAACGAAATGAAATAAAGTTTAAGAATCATTTAATTAAATTGTGAATTATGTGTGGAAAAAATGTTCAATTCTTTAAAGTAGCATTATAAACTTAAACGTGGTTTCTAATACTGACTTCTGCTTTATGATTTCTTTTGTGGTTTTTTTTTCTCTTTTGCTCCTTAGTTTATTGACCTTGAAAACAAGTCACATTCTTAAAGATTAAATAGCAAAAGAAAAAAAAACTACAAAATGAACTTCTTTTTGTTTTCTACTTCAATAGTTTAACGCTGTTTTTTTTTTGTTGTTTTTCTTTTTGTACTAGAATTCATAGCATTTGAACTACAAGATATCATAGAATAAAAAAAAATCTCAATTTATAGCTTGGTATTGTTTCTACAAGTCTCTAGTGTAGCTACGAGTGGTGCTATGCAATTGTATTATATCATGGTGTACCATTGGTGGTATTGAGAGTAATATCATGACAGTAAAAACCGTTTTATAACGAACTTATTAATATTGTTTCAGAGAGTAGAGAGATTGCATGTCAAATAAAAATTTTGAATTGGATTAAGGAAATCATTTTGGTACCAATCAGTAGAGCTGCTTTTGTTATTGATGTTGTTGATTCAAGTTCAAAAAAAAAAAAAAATAATAATGCCAACAGCAACAAAAAATGCATGAAAATTCTTAAAGAGCTCATCTCAATTACCACTACCACCACCAACGTCAGCTGTATTACACTTTACTGTACTCCGCTGTATAATTACATCACATTTACATACAATGAGGAAGAGTTTAGTTTTTCCACACAGAATTCTATATTTTGTGTGCAGTTTCGTGTTGAAGCTGCATAAACAATGCAAAAATTATTACAAATTCTGTTGTGTACTTATTTATTACAGCTTATTAGTTATCAAGTAAAATAACTTAATAATACACCGAGAGACAGACAGAGCGACAGGTATACAGGCAAAAAGATAGAATAGAAGAACAGTTTGTCTGTCTATCTGTCTGTCCTTGTGTGATCATTATATAATTAACAGCATATGATGGGAATAAAGTCTCGGTACACACAATAAACGGTACAAAAAATAATTAAATTAATAGAGAAAATATTTCGAAAACAAGTTCAATGGAAAATTATTTGAAAAATTTTCTAATTCAAGTGTAAATAAAGCGTTATGCGAGCAAGTAAAACCGTTGGAAATTTTAAAACTGATTTAATTTCAGAAATTATTCAAAAAAAAAAAAGAAAATTAAAAGCAATGGCCTTAATAACTGTGCTCTTGAGTTCCTTGGATTACAAATTAAAAAAAAAAATATTTTATTACGACAATTAAATTCGCATGAAAATAATTATAATCCACCTCTAAGCTAGTAAATATACGAAAACCGCACTCCACACAGTTTTAAAAACAATTAAAAATAACCGTTCAACGTTATAACGGTTGATAAAACACAATTCAGACGACTGAATCAGTACAAGGAGTAAATATTTCAGTTATTTTGTTGACTAAATGCCGTCGTTTGCAGTTTTGTAGACGATCATGGAATGTTCAGGGGCTGTCTCCAAAAAGTGGACGCTAACGGGAAGATCTATTTTGTATATAACGATGCGAATCCATCCAATAGGCTCCCTGGGGAATGATAAGTGTGAAGATAAATTCGAGTTTAACTAGCGAAGACCAAAACCAAAAATGTTAATAGAGCAGCTATTACACTTAGGAACGCTTGGAGCACAATTTTTAAGGAATGGAATAGGTATTCCACTCTCAGATGTCGTATATTTGAGTGATTTCCTCCTGCTTCCTATTTTTTGTATTTTCTGCTAATCACTTAACATTAGCTCTGCGGTTTGAAACACGTGTTCGCTAAACCAACCCGCTACCTACTAGACTTCAGGCAACTTCAAGATCAAGATTTTACTCTCGTGGGAAAATTCTATGGACTATCTGACCAAAGGATCAGATGTATACAGAACATATTAAGCGCAAAGTGCAGTATTCTAAAACATAATAAGTTCCAGACCTGGACATGCAGTCTATTAGATTTTTGATCTAATCTAATAAGCATTCAATCTAATAAGCATTCAATCTAATAAGCATTCAATCTAATAAGCTCCTGAACGACATGGACGTTGTGCAGGTTTTTAACATCCAATAGCTGCGCTCGCTCGGCCATATCGTTTGAATCGTTTGAATGAAAGAGCATTAGCAAAAGTTGATGAAGTGAACGACCTTGTCTACGTTGAAAGGACCAAACTGAGGATGCCCTACCATGATTTGTGTGACTAACTGACGAAAGTGCTCAAGAGTCAAAGGCGCCTGCAAAGCACGCAGATATTCGATAACTGGGTTGTTAATGTAATGGCAAATTAACGCACGAACGAACGAGGAATTTTTAATTTCTTTGATAAAACAATTGCTTTATATTATAACAACAAAAGCAATAAAGAATAAATTTTAAGTAAATTTTAGTAAAAAATTAATCAAACTTTTACTTCAGATATTAAGGAAACAAAAGATCCAAATAAATGGATGAAATGGATGCATTGATGAGTAGAGAATTGTAGTTTTTTTTTTTTTTTTTTTATAATATTTCACAAGAAACATTTATGATCTCAACATAAAGCACAACTAACGGAAATACTATTGATTTTTCCTATATACAGTCAAAGAAAAAAGTCAACATACACCGTTGAATTTTTATCAAATTAAATAAGATGTTATTGCGTTGTTTAAGGCATTTACAATCATGAACAAAACAAACAAAATTATTACAGAAAAAAATAAAAATTAATGGTATATGTAGACTTTTGCCTTTGCCTGTATGCCTTAGAAAAATAATTTTCAATTTCATTAACAAATCAACATGACTTTGAAACAAAATAAGAAAAAACAACAAATTTTACTTACCGGACCAGAATTCGTAGGTCAATTTCGGATGTCAATATTTAATTGCCGGATATATTAAGGCAATGCATTGATTTTCTTTTTCCCATTAACTGTTTCAGAATGATTTCTTTTTCTATTTATGTTTCTGCTTTTTGTTCAATTTTATTTCAGCAACAATTGTTTCGATTTTTTTCTTTTATTTTCCTTTTCAGATATTTTTAGATCTCATATGGCAGCAGTGGAGAACTAAAAGGAAATAAAACAAAAACAGAAAAAAATAGAGAAATAACAACAATAATAATCATTATAATAATTATAATTATTATTTTTTTTTCTTATGTGTATGTGTGTGTGTATGTATGTATGTGTGTGTTATTTCTTCAATACAAATTTGCGATATTTGTACGGGATTTTTTCTTCATTTTTTTTTTTGCCATTTTTCTATAAGTATGCGGCTATAAAAACCAAACCCTATAATTATGGCCGCTCCTTTATGGAGTAGTAAAAACCGTAAACAATAACAGACGGACACAACAAGAATGACACAGAAAACCAAGAGAGAAGCAATGAGATTTGTTTAAAACAAACAAACAGAGTCAGTCAGTCAATCGGAATATGTATGTGTTTTCTTTATTGAAAAACTAATTCTTTTATAAGGTTTTTGTTTTCTTTTCAATTTTGTTTTATTTTAAAAACAAAAACTAGCAGAGCAATAAAATAAAACTAAAAATAAAAAATTCACAGAAAAATTAAAGAATTTTTGAAGATTTTGAAGAAGATTTTGGCATACTTAACCTTTAAATTGAAAATCTAGTTACGGCATCAATATTGTAAAGATGAATATTGGCAGTTCCATTTAACAAGATTTCAAGTTGTTCATCCGTAACTAATGCTGTAGATAATGAATTAAAAGAATTTCTTCTGTTAATTCCTGCAACCATAGCAACTCTAGTGAAAATAAATTCTGCAACCCAAATGATTTTTTCATTTAAGTTTTGATTTGCCATTCTAATTTATTAGCCAGTGAAAATTGAAGGCTTTTAATTTATAATTTTTACTCTAATGATCACCAGTGCTGGTCAGTGTAATCTAACAAACTGAGTAGGCGCATACACGGCACTTTCAGTTCCGAATTTTGACACTCGATAACGGCCATCTTGTTAAAGCTACATCTGTCAACTTATTTGTCCTTTATTCAGTTGGTGTTACCAACTCACAACAGTTGGTCTTACCAACTGACAACAACGTGATATGAATTTCCATCGATTAATCATCTTCATCCCCATTTCTGCATGAATGGATCGCCCTAATAATACAAATTGTGGAATTTTCAACGATACCAATCCATATGAGATCATAGAACGTCCAATGTATACTGAAAAAGACACTGTTGGATAGGCTATCAGTGTCAACCGCTAGAGCCAACTTCTTTAATATATAAAATGCATAATTTGAACAACAAAAATATGTGGTTTCAACAGGGCAGCATTACGTGTCATAAAACTCATGCCATATTGGACATTCTGCACGAGCGATGTGAGAGGGTGGTCATCTAATGTCTAGATGTAATAAACCGGCCATCGAGATGATGGGATTTGACTCCATTAGATTTTTTTCTTGTGGGGTTTCTCTTACAAAAGCTGGAAAACAGCATGAAAATTGAATAGTTCGAGTGCACTCCATTCGGAGAAGGCATACACACATAATTTGTTTTATTCAAATTTAACAATCATAAGCCCTTAATGTCACGCCTGTGAATTACAGGTCAGAGGCACACGATGTATTCAGGCATCTTTGCGTCGTGGCATAATGTGCAAAAAACGTTGATGCCTATGGTATTCGCATTCAGAGCCGAATGCTTAGTCAGCAGTTCTATTAAGGTTCTAAGAGTCCACAGTAGCCTGGGCTTTGTATTAGCTTTCTTATATCGACAAGGCATACTTATGTATTCTTTGGCTGACTCACTAATCAATCGACCTAACTCAGCTAGTTACCCATAGCAACCATGCTACATTCTCTCTCTCTCCCAGTTTGTGACGTAATATCTTTGAAAACGGACCGTTCAAATACAAATTATTACACTGAAACACTCTTATCGTAATAATGTTGAGAATAATGTTAGAAAATAAACTTTTCTATAGCAATTCTCACTGTTGGATCTCAATTAAGGTATGCTTATTACTATTGGATAGAAAGCTCTTGATTTGTTGCAATTTCACCAATCTGTCTACTATGCTAGAAACTAGAATGATAGAGTTGTCATCTGCCATGACAGAAACATAAAAACTTTTGTCGATTGAGTCCTAATATGATGTTCGCTGTTGATATTATTCTTTCTGGGGGGGGTAGTACTCAAGGACTTACTGGAAGGAATACTTGAAGGGGATAGAAGAGTATTAATTTTATAAATTTGCAAGATATGATAGACTTTCGCACCAGTTCGTTTTTAGTACGATGCTATCAGGTATCTGTTGTTATTGACACAAATTGGGAAGCAACTTGAAAATTTCAAAGACACATTCACGAACTTATTGAAAATTGCTGTCTGAAGTTACTTTTGCTGGTTAAGCAAGTGTTTTTGAGGTTTATGCAAAATGGTCTATTAGCCCACTTACGGCCAACTTGGACTCGATTTTCCTTTCCAAATGCAGATTGCTGTGCAATTAGCCTTCATTTCATCTCGTTTTTTTTTTTATATTTTCCCATACGATTAAGGAAAGAAATATTTTTTAATACAAAAAAACAAAAAACGTGATAAAAATTTTAAATATTTTGTTTTATTTTGTTTTGTTTTGTTTTTTCCAAACGATTACAAATAAAAATCGTTTACAGATGTATTACTAAATATGAGAGTTTTAATTAAATGCCTTCTGTTTTATGTTTTAACAAGAAATACAGAAGAAAACGAATGGATTTGAAAATATTTGAAAATAAAAAAAAAACAAAAAAGTTGCTTTTTTTTTGGTTAAGGCACTAACAGCCGTGTTTAACAATTAATAATGAAAACAACAAATAAGCAATAAGCCATACAAAACAAAAACTAAAGAGATTCTCAGGTATTACAACAAATCATTTCATGTTTTGCCTTTAATTTTATCTTTTTTTTCTGTTTTTGTTTTTGTTGTGTTTTTAACACACTTTGATTACAACCAGTTTGGGTTTTATGGGTAATAAAATAGTGGTGAGATTGGGATTTTTTTTTAACTTTTTATTATTACTTATGCTTCTTCTTTAACTACTTTCCTTAAACTTGGCTAAAATCTAATAGCAGCGCTCAAAAAATATCATAGTTTCTCCTACTACAGCCAAAGTAGGAAGAAAAAAATTGAAATTGCAAAAGAAAATAAGAAGAAGAAAAATCATATGAAATCATGATGGAAATCACAAATAAAACGAAAAAAATCGCAAGAAATTAATTACACGTTGTCAAGTTTTAATATGTTAAAATTTGTTAATTTTCTATGAACGTACATACATATGTACAGAGAAGATGTTATTGCCAAGATACTGAAGCACGAACATCAGCCATTCGCGTATGTATGAAGAAGATGGACTTTTACTGATAACACTGTTATCTGTTATCGTATAGAAAACAGTAGTTGGAGTTGTAGTTCGCGGATGAAATATAAAAATTAAAAAGAAAAAAAAAAAAAAACTCGGCAACCATAAAAAAGAATTGCTTTTTCGACCCAAAACAGGAAAACTTAAGTGAAAGTTAAGAAGTATAAGTTTTCTTTCCATCTCTCTCTCGCTCTCTCCTTCTCTCTCTCTCTCTCTCTGTTTGTTTTATTATTTTTTTGGCATAATTTTTTAAGGGAAAATTATGTGCGATCAAAATCATACAGCTTCAGTGGAATGACAATCCATTCTTTCATTCATTTTTTTTCTTTTTTCACAAATAGAGTGTGGAGGAGAGCGCAAGAAACAATTAAAAATTATTATAATTATTATTAGCATATAAACATATTAATAATAATAATAATAATAATAATGGCATGGTACTGTTGTTAAATCAAGAAATAATACGAATTAATTTGCATATTGGTTTGGCATTATTATCGTAAATTTATTGAATGCCATGGTTTAATTAGACAATAAATTATTAATTGCCTGAAATTATGAACAAATTATTGAAATTTATTTAATATTTATTGCTATTTTACATATTTAAAGTGCAACAAAACAGCAATTTGTTAAATATTTATTAAAGAAATATTGCTAGGAATTGAAAATTCTTGAGTATATTTTATTGCACAGAAAAAGTACTTTAACAGCTTTAAAGAGAAACTAAAATAAATCTCACGTAGGCACCTTTGTAATACCACTGTACCTACAGTTGTTCTACAATTCCTGTCTATTATTCTTGACTGGCATGTCAAGTCCTTTCGATACATTTTGGGGTTCAAGTTTCCCAAGTTCCATACAATTAAAGAGAAGATGACCTGTGGCTTCCTCTTCTTTCTCGCCAATACAGCGTCAACCGAAGTCGTTTTGAGATATTTTCATCCACTAGACGTGTGTAACCAAGAACCAGTGCCTATATTGACTACAAGGAGGACCTTAAGAAAGATTCTGTGATTATTGCTGTTCAAATTTTTGTGCCACATATACAAATGGATTCATTATCGAATCTTTCGAATCTTTGCTAAGATCTTCTTTTGTGACATTATTTCTTTGCCTCTCTGCACAGCAATGTCAATCTCGCGGATGAATTGTTTGAATTGTCTTCAAAATTCCTGTGTTCAGCAACACACACATGAGAATAACTGTTGAACTCACAATAACTCACAATATTCTTCAGAATATTCTTCAGAAACATCAGACAAGGTGATGTACACACTCTCTATGAATTTAATGGCCGCTTTGCCAGGAAATATGCGTAAATTTCCATTCGATATACGCTGACATCAGATTAGAGCAGCGGTAATTTTTAGAACCATTACTTCAGCTTGCTAGTATAGTCTTAGTAATTATGGTTATTGTATTCAAATTCCAGTTTATTTTGCTCTTCAATATGATTCAAACTTATTTGGCTTTATACGAAAGAATAGACTCAGAACTACTACGATATATCCTTCCCAATTGCACTATATTTGTTATATTAACTCTCAGTCTACATACATTCGTTGCGCCTTTTAAATGTTAATCTCAGCACAGATTCCAGAATTTCAGAATGTAAATTTGAACCTAAAGTCGACGTGATCTAGTAGATAGTGTGTTCGCTAATTAGATGTGAGCCCGTTGGTTAAACTTCCGTTCACACATCTCGAATAAAACGAAATATGAAAAAGATTTCTTTTGGCAGCTTCCTTCCAGCAGTCTTCTAGCAAAAACTCTGAGAGTAAATAAAATTGCCATGAAAAGTTTCCTAAAAATCTGTGATTCAAAGTCCACCTTTTACTGTATATTCTGCCACTCATGGATGAAATTAACGCATTCAACATGAATGGTGTGAGAAGCTATGTTGTAATTCTGACCAATGTAGCAAGTTAGTAAGATATGAAATTACTTCCATCATAGTGAGTAAATGACTAAGCTAATGTCACTTTCTCAAAATGACGCATTATTGATTGTGCGACCCTGCGCTGACCTACTTCATCGATATGCTTGGTGAATTTTGGCCTGTACAGGTACTAAGTTTAATTTTGGCTTCACAACGGGCCACTACGCATGCCCAAGTGAGCTTCGGTATCAAAACTACCAATCCAATCCACCTACCTTTCTAAATGATTAGGAGGAGTCTGTATACTAGACATACTGTGCCCATAAGTCGTATGTAAGTAAATATAAGACTATACGATACAAGTTTAGGTCTTACACGCCAAAATATTCAATGTATTCCTGTGGGATATCGGTTTAGAAACGATTTTTATGAAGAAGCATGCAGAGTACATTGGCTTTGAACATATGCAGCTTTATTACGACACTCAATGGGTATGCAGTTGCACTTTTTTAATAAAACTCTCAAAGCGTTTTACAGTTCCTATGTTTGCTGTAATAGTACAGATCAGGTATTTGGAATTGTTTCACACGATACAGTGTTTAAGTAAAAGCACTGCAAGATTGCTAATTTTGAATTAAGATTTTAGTTAAGTAGACTTAATAAAATATTTTTATGAAAAACTTTATTTAGCGTTCGCCTCTTTTTTTTTGTGGGATGCCCAATATTGTCGGAGAAAATAAATTGGACTTCGATGTTAAAAACGCTTTAAAACACTTCAATAAAATACATTTGCAATGGCAATATCAATTAAAAATTTTGTTTGTTGCTTTAATATAATTTAACATTACGGCTATTAGTAGAGTGTACATGTACATATGTATGCATGTATGTATGTTACACCTGGTTTGTAGTACAACACATATATGCATGTATGTCCCGTTTTAATAGAGTCCAGTGAATGGTGTTTATAAAGGCCTGTTACTACTACTCGTTCGTATGTGAACATGTCCATAAATGTTGCACATTATTTACGTTTTATTAACTAGCAACATGAAAAGGAAGAAGAAGCAATTGTGGTACACAAAAAAAGAAAACATTGCCACAAATAACGAAGTGAATGCGTATAATGAAAAACAACAACAACAAAACTAAAAACAATTTATATTATCTAATCACGTTACAGTGAATTGCATAACAAGCTCATAAAAAACACAAAGAAACAGAAAGAAAGAAACAAAAACAAAAACAAAAACAAAAACAAAAATAGTTCAGATGACAATTGTATTAAATGGTCTTTAAATTTTTATTATTTTTTTATTTCAAAACTTTTTTTTTTTTTTTTTTTTTTGTTCATATGGAGTCTCTTATCGGTCTCTTTTAAAACAAAACGCATGCGCGAGGTCTTGTTTTTAGACCATACGAACAAGTTTGTTTCTTAAGTCTTTTAAAATTGTGACAATTATAAATAAGTTTGTGTCTTAAGTCGTTTTTATTTTATTGTGTGTGTGTGTGTTTTTGTTGCTGTTAAAAACCTTAGAAATACAACGCACTGTGGCGTAGAAAAGTTTGTTTCTTAAGTCTTTCGTTTTTGTATTAGAAAAAAAAGGCAAAACAATAAATATTTGAAATGACTTCGTTTGTTTTATTGGAAAAAAAAGACGAAAAAAATTTTAAATAAAAAATTATTTAGAACGGGATATTCTGTCGGTAAGGAACAAGAAGAAAAATTAATTAAAATTCTATAAATTAATTATTTATACTAAATGAAATTAATTTATTGAATATTTTCAATCAACTTGAATCCAGTAATATACGTTTAGCTAGTAGGTGGTAGTAGCTAGTAGTAGTAGTAGTAGTAGTAGCAATAGCATTAAGATAATAACATGCATGGAATCCGTTCTTTCTTTTTTTTTCAAAAATTTTTGTAAGAGGTTTTTTTTAAAATAATCAAATAATACATGCGGTTAAGCATATGCAGTTATGTTTACACGGGTACCTCCCTATAGGTTTCGACAATAATGAAATGCTAAGTTCCCTTCGGAAATATTAAAGAAAACAATTATTTGAAGGAAGACAAGTAGTTCTTAAACCTTTTTGCTGTATTGCTTGCCTTCGATTACTGTTTCAGATTTTTATTCTTTGATTTTTTCCAACTTGTAATCACAGAGGGGTATGATGATCGGTATAGTGCCACCTTAACTTGCGTTTGGGGAGAAATGGCCCGATAGTTAATAAACTAGCGCAAACCCCCCCCCACCTGTTTTTTAATTTTCAAAAAACAAGTTCGATTGACTGCAACTTTGAAAGAGAAAGTCTAATAAGATCCCACACAATCGCTTTGCAATTCAAGAACTAAATGTTCAAGGTCTAAAGTGTTCGAATGCGCCACAGACGTGGGCAGAGTCATGTCACATAATTGCGAGATCCTTTAGACTAATTGTTTCAGATGTAGGTATCTTGCACCTTTTCAGGAGATAGTCAAATGCTGAGGTCTCCGGATTGTGGTAGGCCATCAAATGTAATGAAATAATATGATAATAAGCTATGAGAACTTTACAACAGACAAAGACATACACCATCGAACGGTACACAGGAATACTCAAAAGAAATTAGGCATTAGCATTAAAATCAAAAAGTACCAATAAAAACATTTCATAGAAGATTGTAAAGTTGGCTATTCAGGAATTAAAAGACTACTACTTAGAGGCGAAAGTGCACTTTTAAGACATTGGTGATACTGAACAATGAATGAATGAGTATTTAAAATAAAGGAAAATTTTAAAGAATTATAAGAAAATAAAGGATTAAATTAAAGTAGGATTTAAGTTTCTTGTCGATACAACTTAGACGTCTTCTTCAAATTTTAAAAGCATAAAATCAAAGCCATGCAAAGAAATATCGGATCATTGTGCATTGAACAAGAGCAGTCCAATAAGTCTACAACTGATTTAATATTACGCTACTCAACTAAAAAGACAATTCCCACATTTATATTCGAAATATGAACTACGCACCATCACTTTTAATGACAAAAGAAAGTAGTCGACGGCCGTTCTAAACATAATTAAAATCTCTTAGCTTGAAACAACTGACAATATTGTGTTTGATAATCGGATATTGAAAGTACATTAGATTGTGCAAACCAGAGCCATTACACAGGGCTCACTTACATCATTTAAATCTAGGTTAAGCCTGATAAATACTATGGTAACTCCTGCATTTAATAATAAAGAATGATTTGCAGAAGATGTCTACCATTTTGGTCGTCTAATAAAGGTCTCTACGTACAATTCAAAAAATTGTGATTGTATGTGCAATCGATTACATTATACATGGCTAAGTGATTTAAGATTAAATTGACCACTTTGCTTACGCAATAGAAATGCTGCGTTTGCACGCAATCAGAATGTGTGACAAATTATAGTTGGGTTTAGTGTGAGTCGGGAATCTATAGTTTAAAATAGATTTCTTTTTATTCACCCTTAGAGTTTTTGCTCGAAATCTGTAGAGAACAAGTCGCTGAAGAAATATTTTTCATGGCCTGGGATTTGAACCACGCCCTCGCGTCTAATCAGCCATCACGCTACCAACTAGACTTTTGAAAATTGGTTGTCTCTGGTATCTACAAGCGACCAGCTAATGGATATAAAGCTTGGTA
Source organism: Sarcophaga bullata (assembly GCA_005959815.1). Taxonomy (NCBI): domain Eukaryota; kingdom Metazoa; phylum Arthropoda; class Insecta; order Diptera; family Sarcophagidae; genus Sarcophaga; species Sarcophaga bullata. The sequence continues at coordinate 38,851 of QOCX01000804.1, forward strand.
TCTGACCTAATTAAGTACACATTTATTATGCTAAGCAAAGTCTTCAATTATGGTCCATATAAGTACATATATGTAGTGATGGTGGTTGTAATCCAATACATCTTAAAACTAAAATTTTCCATCAGATACGATATATTATTTCCTAGGATTACATTCCTCACTGCCGATTCTTACTACGCGCACAACTGTATGCTGTTACGAGCATCAGTTTTTTTTTAAGAAAACTTTATTCAATTCTGCCTCTTCGACAATAATTTTTGCCAACAAATCAATATTAACGTTCAAATAAAATAAATTACTAGAGTTTGTTTATTTGTTTCTCTCTCTTTTTTTTATTTTTCATTAACTGTCTTCAGTCTATGTGGACTGGGTAAGTACGAGTAAAATTTTGTTTATTTTGAAAACAATCATCGTGTAAACACATGGTCGCAAAACTAGTTGAATGGGGGGGGGAAAAATGCCTTAATAAACTAAAAATTGCTGGAAGACGAAGTAGAAGAAGAAAAAAAATTATAGCGAAGTCAAACAGTCAACCGGCTGGTTAGTTGGCTGGCCATATTTGAATAATTGTAAAACGTCAAAATGACAAATCCACAAACACACTTACATATACTCGTACATACAGCAGCAGCAGCAGCAGCAACAGCAGTAGAAAAGACCAGATCAAAATGATCTCAGCCAGCTAAATGCGAATATCATCAATACAAGCACACTGTGTGTGCCTTTGACGTGCATACGTTAACAGTGGTTGTTCACTAAATAGTAACAAATAAAGGTAAATTCAAAAATAACTTGTTTCCTCAATTTCAATCAGAATTAAGAAGCTGAGGGATTTTATTATTAAAAAGATATACTGGGTGGGTTTATATTAAATTAAAAGTTGAGGATACAGTAGGTCTTTGGACCCTTAGTAGGTAGGTAGGTGGTTGAAGTGGTGGTTTTGATACTAAAAGCTGACTTGAGTACGCATAGCGTTATTGTGCCACGGGTAAGCACAGTCCCCGTACTGATCAATTACCACCGAACTCATAGAAGAAATTAGTCAGACGACTCTCCTACCTAATCTGGAAACCAATCTGCAGGTTTTATGAACGAAGCTAAATCCTTGATATCCATGGATGATAGCTCTGTTAAGCTAGCAAGGAATGGAGAGCCAAATAACATAAATCTGCGTCTCGCGAGAGTTGGGCATTTTCAAAGAAGTAGATAACAGCAGCCCACAAGCTGGACAGTAGTAGTGCCCAGTGATCTGTGATCTTGGTCATTTTCATCGAGATGACCTTAAGGTCGAGTTTGAGTATTTGGTTGGCACATCTAATATCCATCAAAGGCCAAGTGGGTCTGAGAATTGAGCCAAATTCCTCAATTGTCCAGAATAGGTTGACGTTCCGAAAGTATTGTTGCCTAATGGTCAATTTAATCGACTGACTAGGATTCCGGTAGGAATCTGTATCTGCTCTAGCAAGCCTGGAATGTATTTGTGCCCTTGGACTGGACCGTTTTTCAAGCTCTAGATTCTTATTTTTGAAGAAGTTTTGATGTCATATGATGAAAGCCAAAAATTATCAGTAATTTTCCCAATAGAATCGATATATTTCAGCTGAATTTATAAACTCCAGAACTGATATTTTTGTCTATTTCTGAGCCATCTGTACACTGGCCTAAATCAAACGCGCTTCGAACAAAGCATTAAAGACATTCTGTATAGTCAAAGCATTCTGTATATTCTTCCAAATGTTAGTTCCAAAGGTAAGACATCCCGGACAAAATGTAAATTACCATGAACCTTGTAATGCCAGTGTCTGTGGCAGCATTTTGCATGGATAAATGATTGCAGCACACTTTATACGGTGGATAAAGCGAGTAGCCAAGACTTAGCTTAAATAACGTCTACATATAAATTTCAATTGGATTTTATTCGAGTTTTTACATGATTTTCGAATATAAAATATTTCCAGACAACAATACATACGAATATAGAGGAAATCATTCCATGTTTTCTGTGCAACTCTGTACATCTTTTCAAACGGAGTCACCTAATCTCACCGCCAAACATCATTTCTATTTAGCAGAAGCAAAATGTATACTCATATAGTACGTTTGTTTAGCGCAACAACATTTAGTCACTATTATTTCGTCTACACGTTCGACCCCACCGTTTAGAGGCAAGATTTAAGTTTTTGTTTGTTTGTGAAAAAACCAAAAAAAAAAAAAATCACAGTACGGATATGCTGCAAGAGCGTGGGAAAATAAATGTGAATTATACGCTTATAAAATTAAAAAAAAAAACGTTGGCAATATAATATGCAATGATGATTGTTTATGTTATTGTTATTGTCGGTGTTGTTGTTGTTATTTATTTATTTTTTTTTTCTTTTTTTTTTCATTCTGCATGCCAATGAAAATAAGCAAGCCCAAGTGATGATGCCTCGACACAAAAACATAAAATATCACAGAATGAAATTTGTTGCAAGTAGAATACTGACTGAACAAAAAAGTTGCAACAATTTTGAAGTATGAGTAACACACATAAATACTCTCATGTTCTGAAAAAAAAAAAATTATTAAAATCGACAGCAAAAGAAAAGCAAAAAAAAAACGCAACATTTTATGGCCATTGGCAATGAATATGGAAAAACACAATTATTAAGGCCCAGCATACTAATCAAGAACAACAATAATAACAATAACAACAATAATAATAGCAACAAAAAAATGGTAATAATCATGCCACTCAAGAAATGGAAACAAAAACAAAAACAATAAAAATTGAAATAAGCAGGGAAGTTAAGCCAATTTGCTGAAATCTTATAGAAGGTCAGGGCAAGGCAAAACACTTTTGACATACAAAACACACGACACATGTATGAACGAAAAAGATTAAGAAGATGTACGACTTTTGGTTTTATTTTTGTTTTTGTTAAGATGAGCAAAAAATTGAATTGAAATTAAAATTAAAATTAAAATTAAAAACAACACAAAAAAAAACTTACCTTTTAAATACAAAAGTTCAGACATTAAATCATTGCCAATCGATATGGAGAATGTAATGTTAACCTGTAAGAAGAAGACAAGAAAATTTCAATTCATCAATCATTTAGTCATATACACAACGAAGGCATCTGTATTCTTAATTAAATCTGGATCAATGGATCAATTGTACATACATACATACATAATTGGCCATTACAACCCTTCAGTCAGGGTTACGGCCTAGCTTCTCACACCACTTATGTTGTGTGTGCTAATTTTATACAGTACAGGTGCGCGTGACCTTTACATTGTAATAGTTTAAAGTCGACTCCGAACGACAGATTTTTTTGAGAAACTTTTCATGGCAATTTTATTTACAATCAGAGTTTTTGCCGGAAATCTGCTGAGAGGAAGTCGCCGAAGAAATATTTTTTTTTCATATTTCGTTTTTGATGTCCGACCGGGGAGACGAACCCTGGCCTTTCGTCTAATAAGCCAACACACTACCTACTAGACTACGGCGACTTCCTATCAAGTACAGCCAAATAAATTACTCAGGACTTAAGACTGAAAAAACATTTTCAAGATTCTGTAAATAGTAGTAGTTTGAGTCATATATGACCCGTCAGTAGTATAATAACAATGTTTCCCAGGTCTCAAAATACAATAAGAAAGCAAATTTTAATACCGACCTGCTTCCATTATTGGTATGAAGTCGATTGTGACTACCATAATGCTCGAACAGTGGTCAGTTTTGCAGTGAATTTGAATTATTTTAAGACGGTCTTTGGCCGTTAACCGAGCCATATTCGTAAGTGGCGTAAATTATGCTAAATGAAGTCGCCGTAGTCGATTAGGTAGTCACCGTAGTCTAGTAGATAGTGTGGTGGCTTATTAGACGAAAGGCCACAGTTCAAAACCCAAGTCAGATATCCAAAACGAAATATGAGAAAATATTTCTTCAGCGACTTCCTCTCAGCAGATTTCTGGTAAAAACTCTGAGAGTAAATAAACTTGCCATGAAAAGTTTCTCAAAAATCTGTCATTCGGAGTTGACTTCAAACTGTAAGTCCCGCCACTTACGAATCAAATTAGCACACACACGTGAGAAGCTTTTATCGTAATTCTGATTGAAGAGTTGTAATGGTGAATTATGTTTGTAATATGGAAGAAGACTTATTGCATTTATATTATGCTCGTTTTTCAATTTCGTTTTTTAAATGCTTTCATTTGAATTATAATTAGCCATGCATTTTCTGTTATAGGCTTACCTTCCCTTTAAGAAGTAGTCACATGACTAAACATATAATTTTTATGTTTTTTCTTTCTTTTTTGTTTCATTTCGTTTTCTTCTACAATGTTTGTGTTTAATTTTTCATCATCACAAACGAGAGTTTAATACAGAGCAGAAGAAGAAAAAACAGAAAAAAAAGAAAAAGAAGAAAAAAAAAGAACACAAATACCGGATAAAAACATCAGTGGAAATCCGTGTAAATATTTGGCTTAAAGCCATAAAGAAAGTTCAAAAATTATTTCAATATTGACCGCTTTAAATAACACAATTTAAACATGAAATTAAAAAAAAACAAAAGAACTGCAATTGTTGCTGATCTTTAAGTATGTATTTCAGTGTTGGCTTTAAGGAAACAGAATTTTTGCTTTTGTTTTGCGGATACAGGAATTTTAAGAAAATGAATCATTTTGTGATTTGCTTTGGCTTAAAAGCTTTGGTTTTTTTAATACGTTTTTTTCATTCAATTTTTATTTATTTTTGTTTGTTTATAACACAAATATCCGTTTGTCTGTCTATCTGTCTGTCTGTTTAGTTTTCAATTTCATTTCATGCCTTTCAAGATGAGTGCCCAAAAATTTATGCCTGTCTCAGTGATTTTTTTTCTTGTTATTTTTTGGTATTTTTTTTTAAGCCCAGCGGCTTTAAAATTTATTTTGTTTGCTTTTAATTTTCAAAAGAAAAAACACAGAGAAACAAAGAAAACATAGAAAAAAAACCAAAAAAAAAGAAGAAAATTTGTTCACTAACGTGGCTGTGAATTTGTTTGTCTTTTTTTGTTTTTATTTATTAATCATTGGCCAGTTTTTTTTTCGGACCATTTTCATTTTTTGTTCGATTTTTTGTTTTACATTTACTC
>QOCX01000804.1:44468-77487 GCA_005959815.1 Sarcophaga bullata
TTTTTGCTAAAAATCTGCTAAGAGGTCGCCAAAGAAATATTTTTTTATACTAGACTATAGCGACCAATCGAAGTTAATCGGTATAGATTAAAAAGATTAAAGATTATTTGGGATATGAATGTCCCCAATGAGAAAATAGCCACATTCTCGGATAGACAGGCGGCTATCAGAGCTTTGGGCTCCAATGTGATGAACTCCAGGACGGTCTACGGCTGTTGGAAACAGTTAAGCAAAGTGGCTAAAAGATATAAGGTACACAAGGTATTTGGGTTCCGCGCCATAATGATATCCCGGGCAATTGCAGAGGGGATGAGCTGGCCAGACACGGTACAACCATCGAACTCTCATAGGAATTTTCGAATATTGGAGTCCCTTTTTTGGGGACCTGTAAACTCATGACTGACAACGCAGTCACGGACTCCGTCAACCGAAGGTGGGCAGCTTCAGATAAGGGCAGAACGGCGCACATGATCTGGTCGAGGTTGGATATCAGGCGCACTATAAGGCTGCCTAAGCTCCCAAGAAACACGCTCAGTACGGTTGTCGGAGTCGTGATGGGGCATTGTAGCATGGGTGTGCACGCGAAGCGCATTGGTCTGGGACACATCGCAAATGATTTCTGCACAAGCTGCAGATATGAGGAAGAGGAAGAGAGTTCTTTACCTACTGGGAACGTGCCCGGCACTATTTCAAAGGGGGAAGAGACATCTTGGTGCCTACTATAACGATGATCTAACTGATTTGTCCAACAATGATATCGATAGTTTGAGTCACTTCATTGGAAGCTCTAAGTGGTTCTAGGACTAGGGGATAAGTAACATTACTTGTGGTAACACAATGGGCCCCATGTGGCCTAAGTGCGTCCGTCCGAATTTTCTTGGAGGGTTGGCCACCTATACCACCTACCTATGGCGACCACTGTCACTAGAAAATAACGTGGCTTTCCGGGCATCATCTTGAATAAAATTCAACTTTGTGATCGACCTCATGATTGATTCAATATACTCAATAGTTGGATAGGGTTAAAGTTGTGATGTTGAATTCGGAAAAAAATGGTACCTCTAGGTTGTAATTCACGGTTAATCTTAATGGTATTCCACCCGAATATTCCAATAATACTCGCATCTCCTTGATCGCAGATAATAGAATCTCTTATTATTGAAATTTATTTGGTCTTACCATCTTCAGAGATTTTTAATTTTCGTGTACACATTAGCGATCATTGTTTAAATTCTTGAAAATTTTAATGCCAAATTTCTTATGCATTTACCCCACAACATATCCGCCAGCGTCAAAGATAAGCTGCCTTAGGGCAGAACCTTTCAAAAAGGAAAAAAGAAGTCTGCATTTAAGTGATCCACAGAATTATCATAAATTCAGGCATCCCATAGTCTGGTTAAAAGTAAAAACCTATCCATTAATGATCCACTTAGATGGAATGGTTGTCTTGAAATGAAATATGAAACTAAATAAGGAAGTCAGGATTATAATCTAGCTTCTTGCACTACTTGCAATGTGTGTGATATTTAGACATGACAGGCGGGACCTACTGTTTAAAGCCGTCTCTGAAGGACATATTTTTTTAGTAACTTTACATGGCAATTTTATTTCAATTTTCTTCGAGTTTTTGCCAGAAATCTGAGAGGAGAGCGCCGAAGAAATATTTTTTCAAAATTTCGTTTTGTTGGGAATGTCTGTTCTAGGGTTTAAACCGTGGCCTCACATCTAGTCTAATAAGCCAACACACTATCTAGTATTAAAAAGAAAAATTAAAAAGAAAAAGAATTCATTTTCTCCTCCTCATTTCAATTCAAGTGCCAAACATTCCCATAACAACTCATCTGAAAGTGTTTATTCTTTCTTTAAATTTTATGGTGACTGTAAATAAAACTGATGATGACGATGATGATGATGATAATGATTCGGTCATAAAAATATTGTTTTCGTTAACATATCTTGTCGCCAATTAATTTCGTTTTGCCATTTATTTGTGCAGGTTAGTCATGGAATTTGAAATAATAATCCGTGGATTAATCTTTCGTTTGCGAGGCATATAAAAATTATTTATTAATGTAAACATTTCAACAAAAAAAGGTAAAAATTTCATAAAAATTGCAATAAATATGTTGTTTAATTGCAACAAATCTGCAGTTGCATACATCATTTGATGTTCAGTAAATGCACACGTAAATTGATAACACGGGCAGTTGAATAATTGATTAATTTGAATACTTTATAGTAAAGAAGTATAAAAAAAATCGTTTTTAATTGATTTGTCTGGGACTGTCTCCAGCAACATAAATAAAAATGTAATATGCTTTCTTCAGCTTTAGTTTGCTAACAACAACATCATTGTTTTAGAAATTATTCAATTATATCGAACTCTCTTAGAACTTAAACTTCACATTCATGTTCAATTCAATGTAACCACAAGGTACGTGATATTGCCAACACTGTTTACCATTTAATTTCATGATCTCCTCCAAAGCCCTACCAATTAAATAGAGAACCTGAAAGAAAGTCAAAATTTTTCCCAAAAATTTTTAAAAAAGGCCACAGCGTATTAAAGGTTGTTTCTTAAGTCTTTCGTTTTTAAAATTCCAAAACTTATTCTGGATACACTAAACAGCTCTCTTTAATTCAATGATGATTGCCAATAAAACAAAAGCCATGCGAGCCAACAACTCATGCAGCAATCGCACATCCTTCTCGATAATAACAATCGAAATTTCACAACAAATTTCTTACAGAGTAGTCAGTCAGAGGTGATTAAATTACTCTTTCTCCAGTTCACTGAAAATTTACATTTGAGAGTAAGAAACGAGAACTTATAAGATAATATCTTCAAATATTTTATTCAAATTCTTTATAACGAAGGCCTATTATGTGACCTCCTCTGTCTGATGTCCTTGATCGCATCAACAATACTTCCATTCTCATGGGCTATAAGAGCCCAGTGTTTAAATAAGCACTAAGCCAGGTATTTAAGTGTTCGCCTACATATCATCTGAAAATGCAGGAAAATATTTACTCTGCTTTAAGCCAATCGATTGAAAACTTGTCAAATAAGCATTTGACAGCAATTAAATATTCTTCAAGTGTGCATTGCTTCCTACTTGAATCACAATGTGTTATCATTGCGTTAAAACACAACGACAAAACCATTTGAACATCAAACGTTCGTGGCCATTAATTTTTTCTTCTTTAATTGATTTGGATTTCTTTTAATTTTTTGAAGACCTTAGCATCTGTCCTAACAGTAAAAAAAAACAAACAAAAACATTCGTATTGCCGGGAACCCAGTAATCTTGGATGTCGAGACTTAGACTATGGAAAAATCGTTCTTCAAATGATAACAATCCAGTGAAGTGATCTCGAGCCACCTTATTAAATAATTTTTATTTTATTTTATAATTTTTACAACTTTTATATCGTAAAATAAATATTTAACAAGAAAAACAAAATAAGAAAACTTATGCACTTCATAGTACAACATTTGGTTGATTGAATGTAAGTAACATGCAACTGGTTTCAGGCAGCTGTCGTTTATACACACATTTTTTTCAATATTTTTTTTTCAATATTTTTTCTTTGTTTTTTCTTTTTTTTTCTATGCTTTTATTTTTATTTTCATTTTCAGATTCATTTTTTTTTTGTTTTTTTTTTTCGGTTTTTTTTTTGTGTGTGTGTCTGTTTATCCATTCATTTTTTAAATTTTTCTCAATGAATGAACCACAAAATATTATTTCCATTGAGGTTTCTAAGCTTAAAACTTATTGTTGTGCTGCATATATCTTAGAGACCCATACTAATGCACGGTAATTGCATTGTTGTTGGTGTTGTAGTATGTAGAATATTATGCTACTTTTAACCTTAAAGTCAGCTGACATAAAAACATCAGAAATCGAAAAACTGGTTTCCATCCAATAAAAATGCAATGCACAATGATGAATGACACAAGAAACTGAATTGAATTGTAAAAATTTGGAAAACGAAAATGCAAAAATTAAAGAAGAAAAAAACCTGGATACACTTTAGTTAGCATTTTTAATTCACATCACATTTGAAAGAAATTCTATTGTAAAACGAAAGACTTAAGAAACAAACTTTTCTATAAAATTGTTCTTTTTTCAAATTCAAATCTATTCTGAATAAGCCACATGCCACTCTATCCTGTTAAATTCATTTTTCCAGGAGAAAATAAAGAACGCTTTTCACATATCCACAACCACTGTCAGTAGATTAGAAAAAAAGTAGTTTAAAGGTAAACGTCTTAAAGGCAAAAGACCCATCCAGCGCAAATCCACAATCTCATTTTCAGTGTAATTAATTTTGCCTGCATCTTCTGTAAAGCTTTGAGTTTGAAATCCAATTGCAGGGCCACAACTCTTGATAAAAGCTTACAGTTTGTTCGCCGTAGTCCGGTAGGTAGTGCGTTGATTTGTTAGACGAGAGCCCCAGCTAAGATATCTCAAAAAAAAAAAACGAAATATAAAGAAAAATTTCTTTCAACAACTTCATCTTAGCACTCTAGTGGCAAAAGCTGTGAGAGTAAATAAAATTGCCATGAAAAGTCTCTCAAAAATCTTTAACAATATGGAGGTGTTAGAAACTAGGTTTTAATTCCGACTAAGAAGATGCCGTTGTCTAGAAGCTAGAGCAGATTTCTGACAAAAACTCTCAAGAGTAAATAAAATTGCTGTGAACAGTTTCCCAAAAAAAAATATGTCGTTCGGAGTCAGACAATAAACTGAATGTCTATAATGAAATAGAGTTAGTAGAGCATGTTACCCTCATCGACACATTTTTCGTAGGTCGTTTAAGGTGCTGTGATTAGCATCCAAGTTCATCTTGAGTAAGAATATGATTGATTAGCACATGAGTTCTTCACATGCTTGGGTTGTTTTTTTTCTTCTCCTTTTTTATATTGCATTGGACATCACTTAAAGTCGCCGTAGTATAGTAGGTAGTGTGTTGACTTATTAGAAGTAAGACCACCAAGGTTCAAACCCCAACTTAACATTCACAAAACGAAATATGAAGAAGCATTTCTTTAGCCACTTCCTCTCAGCAGTTTTCTGGCAAAAACTTTGAAAGTAAATAAAAATTGCAATCCTGGTTGAAGGGTTATAATGATGAATTATATATGTAAGTATGTGTGTATGTATGCATTCGACTTCGCTTCATGGGTAAAAATGCATCTATACTAACTGGATGTCAAAGAACACTCTGTTAGGAATTGTATCAACACAAACTCGAAGCATCATGTGTATAAGGTACCAGATACAAGAGTATCACACCTGAAATGACATTGATAGGTTCATAAAGTGTCTCTCTATGTACCCCAGTACAGCATACTGATCCAGTGTGAAGCATTCAAATTTGCACGCGACTCCTTTATGATATTCTCGAAGGAGGATATGACACAACATTTTTAAATTGTTAAAGATCGAGTGCACCACACGTAGAATTTTTTTCAATCGATAGGGCTTTGAAGAAACGTAGGCAATGAATGTGAGTTTGATTAGTTTTTCTTTTTTTTTAGTTTGTAAAAGTTTACTTATTACTGATCGATTACTGTTGTGGCACACTGTATGATTATAAAATTTATGCAACATTTTTAATATGGGTTTTTTTCGACGAAAATAAAAAGTAAAAGTCAAGCAGATATTTACTTCAATTTGGCCTAATTAGCAGTAAGAAATACAATCAAAAGGAAATCAATCATTAAGTGGCCAATATTTTCCGTTTCCTTTTGCAACACATAACACTCTCTTAACAAATTTCCTTCAATTATTGATTTTCTTTTAGTTTTTCATTTTTTTTTTCTTTCAAATTCATTTTAATTAAAAAGGAAAACAACACAACAAACATTTTCCCCTCTCCACCATATTTATATTCATTTGAGAGAGGCTGTTAAAATTAATTTCTCAAACAATTTAAAACAAATTGCCTGGTATTTAAATCAATATAAAGAGAAATTATTTTCTTTTTGTTTTTGTTTTTAAATTTAAAAACAATTTCATATGGAAAGGCGAAATAAAAAGAAGAAAAAAAAAACATTTCTTCCGTAACCTCTTTTTCAGAGCAGCAAGCAACGTTTACAAGTGCTGAGGAGGCTGCAGTGAGAAAAAACCAAAAAAAAAAAAAGAAAAAAAAAACAACAACAACAAAAATTAAAAAGATCCGGTATCGACAAGATGCAAATTGCAAAATTGCAAACAAATTGTCAATATAATGTCAGTTAGCTTGGATGACTGCTGGGGCTACTCAATGGCTGAATGGCTAGAGTAGTTATGTTGCACGGCATGGCATGGCAATATCCTGCAATGATGCCTGCCAATTGCTACAATTCTGTATAAAGCACACAGTTTTTAAACAAAAACTTATGAAATACACACCATATGGGTGGTAAATGTGTTGCAAAATGTGGTCAAAGTAAGCAACAAGAAACAAAGAAACAACATTTTAAGTCAACATAGCTAAAGTCAGCAATTAAAGTTAAATTTTGCCCCTGCGTCTGCCTGAACAGTTGGTTGGTTGGTTGGTTGCAAGTGCCTCACAATCAATACGAAATTAAACAATAAAAATAAAATTTTGTGTTTTTTTTTTTTTTTTTGCTTTCAAAATAAATAAAATGAAATGGAAGCGATTAAAAAACGAAAAACCTGTGTGTATGCAAAATTTATCAAGACAAAACAAAAAAAAAACCTGCAACAAAAAGAAATTTACAAACACCTCTTAAATAAAATCGCTGGCGAATAAAATTTATCTCTGCACACATGCCACAGAAAGTAAAACAAAAAAAAAAAAACAAAAAAAAACGCTTTCACTTTTCGTTAAGCACTTTTGAACATCCGTCAGAAGTTATACTTGCTGCACTCATACCTCATAACAAACACAGCCATTCCATACACATTATTTGAGGCTGATGCCATGCCATATACAACCATACATTATTGCCAGTTGTTATTGTTGTTATTGTTGCATTTTGAAAGTATTAAAGAGAAGAAGAAGAATTTCACTCATTTTCGTCTCTTATTTCCCTTTAGAAAACTTTAAATAATTCGTTACAAAGTTAAAAACATTTTTTGTTTCTTCTTCTTATGCCTGCTGTTTTTTTTTTTTTTTTTTTTTTATTGCAACAAAGCAACAAAGATAAAGTGCAAGCAAATTACAGTCGGTATCATGAAAATAGTAATGAAAATGAAATCATGTTTCATTTTCTCAAGGATAGCATCATCAGAATTCGTTAAGCAATACGCTTTTCTGTAGACAAGATACAGTGCAGCCCTGTTAAGATAAGGAGCAAGGATAAACTGCGTCCTAGGTTACACAGACATTGTAGCAATTGATATAACTGTAGTAGGTAGACTTGATATCAAAATATCAAAAATCAATCATTCATAGTCGACTATAAACTATAGGTCCGGACACTCACGTATAAAAATAACACAACATAAGTAGTGTGAGAAGCTAGGTCATAATTCTAACTGAGGGGTTGTAATGACCAAGTACGATTAACTTGCTAAAAGACTCTCGATGTATGTGAAATCTGTCACCTCCTACTGTGACTCCAAGGAGGAAACCTGCACAGTTCCACCTACTTCTCTCTTTGTAATCACGGCAAGACTAAACTATAAGACTAAGCCACTATAACTTCTGAAAATCCTCTTCTATGTTTTCAGATTTATAACAGTGTAACCAGGTCATTGGACAGTGGTATGCGAGTAACGGATATTAGCTTAACCTTTAATTTTCTTTGCAAAAATTGCAAGAATAGTTCTGATATGGATTCACTCGATTCGTAATAAAATTGCTTCCTTTTTCTTTACGTAATTCTTGGTCTTGATAAGTTCGAAAATGGGTGATTTAAATCAGAGTTTCAATTAACTAGCTCAGCTACCCAATACTAATAGACCCCACAATAATCCAATGCATATTCCCCTTTTCCATTCATTAATTTCAAACCTCACTTCGAAGAAGAGATGATTACCACTCAGAATTAATAGACTCAACAATAATTACTCGGCCTCATGCTTATTCCCTTCTTAGTTGTCAAATTAAAATCTCCCGTATGTTGTGTGTGGTGGACTAAGCTTAACGTCAACTCCGAACGATGGATTTTTGAGAAACTTTCTATGTTTAGAATTCTTTGCAATTTACACTCGTTTTATTGACGGCATTTCACTAGAATCGATTGTGTTCAAAGATTAAAATTGAAAAGTCTTTACTAAACCCCTTTCGGTAGCTGTTAAGACTTTGAAAAAGGAAGTACTTGGAGGTGAAATAAAGAAGGAATTAATTATCATAAAACCTCTTGTTTTTTCTCTTTTTTTCATTACATTGTAGATGTGATTTTATATTGCCGTTTGTAGGTTCATCAACAATACAACTAGTTGCAGTGGTCTACCATCATATGTTACACACGCACCAGTAACAAGCACAATACATGATAAAACAGCAGCATCTTTTGACTATTTTGTTAGCAAAACTGAAAACGATTTTTTTTTCTTCTGTGCAATGATTTTTCTTATCAAAAAACTATTAAACATGCAACGGGTCTCTTTCAAGTAAATTAAACACCCTCTAAGATACAGGCCATCATCTATGCTATTAGCTCTATACAAAATGCATACATACACACAATTCATACACAATAAAGTGTGTGGATAGTGAATGTAAAACATTCTGACCTACTTTGCATTCTGGTTACATACAGACAATCATAATAACAACAGCAACAGCAACAAATTTGAATGTAAAGAAATAAGTTTTTTCCCTTTTTTTTCTTTTTTTTCTTTCTTTATTTGTTATTACGATTACAACACACAACCATTGTCAATTTTGTTTTATTAACACAAAAACAAATTAATCATAAGAAAAAGTCTTTTAAGTTCCTCTACTTCTTCTTCTTCTTATACTTCTTCCACCTTTTCTGTTGCAGAGTTTGGAAAAGTAACAGAAAAATAAAAGAAAGAAAAAGTTAAAGAATAAACAAACAAACAAAACTTAAATTCAGAATCTCATTTCACTTGGGTGTTAAAGCATTCTCTTCTAACAAAAACAAAACAAAACAAAAGACTTAAGCAAGAAGCACATTTAAAAAGTGAAAATTGCCTTGTGAATGAAAAACCACACGAAGATTACTTCTTCTTACTTTTTTTGTTATAAAAGGTTCAATAAATTCGTTCATAGTAACGTTTAACATACATTTCCAGTCATTTGAGTAACAAAGCGTTCATTTAAAGCGTTTCTTCAGTTTCAAAGCAAAACAAAAAAAATTTTTTCAAAAGAAGTGAAAATTATTTCATGAATGAAAATCGGTTCTCAGTTTACATTCAGCGATAACAATAGATTTTGATTAACTTTCAGCGTAAAATTGTAAATATCCGATCGTCCAAGTAATCAAAATGAAGAAAACAATTAAGAAGGTTAACACGATTTAATCAAATCGTTTCCATATGCCTAACAATGAACGTTTTTGAATTTCTTTAGAATCACTGCACAATTTTCAATGTGTGTGAAGAGATAAGTTTAAATTTGAAAACCCAAGACGCAATCCATAAATTTTAGCAGCGCCACATTTAGCGTTAACAGAGCAAATTTTGCGTCTTGGATTTTTAAATTCGAAATTATCTTAACACACATCAATTTTCAATATTTTCCGTGAAAATGTTTAACCAAAAAGTGTGGCTTTATATAAAGCCCTAATTGGTGTAACTAATATGGGGGAAAATCGATTAATAGTTGCGCCAAAATATTACACAAATGCTTACCAGTATCTGTAACGAATTTTATTACATTAACTGATCCATCAGTTAAGGGAAATTATATTATGATCAGGAATACATGACCATAATACTACTGCTAATTGCCCTGGGTCGTATTCTATTAGGCAAGAGAAAGTGATTCTAACGCCTGTTTAGAAATCTTCAATAAAACGAAGTTGGGAAGGAAAAGTATTTGTGTCTGCGACTTATTCTCAGCAGTTTTCTGAAAAACAAATTCTAAAAAAAAGGCGGAGAAACTATATTTTAATCCTGACTAAAAAGCTTGTATGACCAATCAAGTAGGTAAGTAATACTACTGATTATTAAAAGTCTTATAGTCAGTAATTCTCTTAAAGTGCCTGTTTGAGGTCATATACTCCAATATGTAAGATTAATCCCCCGTTTGAGATACAAATTGGCAATCTCAAAAACTCAGCTACAAGAACAAAAGAGCACATACTTCAATGACTTAGTCCTAATGGAAATTACATTTTTTGTGAATATTTCAGTCCACAATTCTCCTACCAGATGACCCAGCGATTTGATAGTAGAGTACGTAGTGTGTGCTTTTAAATTTCCATCAAAACCTATATACCGTAGGTATTGACAATACAGGCTACATAGATGATTACTAAGGTGAAAATACTTTCTGATAGCCAGGCGACCATATAATGTACATATAAGATAGCATATCATATGGATACCAGGAAAGTGTAACATTCCAGGTATTTGTAGAGGCCGGGTGCAACTCAATCATCAAACCTTCCATTGGATTCTTTTTTTTAGACATCCCTTTGAGGGACTGCAGATGAAAATGACGAAGAAAATCTGATCAAGACTATATGGAATGCTCACGAATCACATAACTGGTCATTACAATCTTTCAGTTAAGATTACGACCTAACTTCTCACACCACTTATGTTGAGTGTGCTAATTTTATACACAAGTAGCATGGACCTATAATTTAAAGACGACTTCGGACTACAGATCCTAGAGAGACGACTTAACTTGTCAACGCCACTTATGTTGAGTGTAATAATTTTATATACGAGTGGCATGGACCTACAGTTTAAAGACGACTCCGAACGACAGATTCTAGAGAAACTTTTCATGTCAATTTTATTTACTCTCAGTTTTATTTACTCTCTTTTTAACAGAAATCTCTTGAGAGGAAGTCGCCTGAGAAATATTTTTTCATATTTCGTTTTGTTGAAGATATTTGACCTGGGATTTGACCGCTGCAAGCGGCACAAAAGCCATAATTAAGAATCAGGACTGGAATGTTCTTGTGTATCTAACTTATAGTCCTAACTGGTTTTAGTTTGGAAGATAATTTTTATAAGAAAATTTCAAAAATTTCATTTGAAAGGGAGGGGGGGAGGGTAGGTTCTATAATGGCACAATACTGCTGCAAAAGTGGATATATAGACGAGCCTAAATTTGAAATTCACGCACGAAACGATTCTTAATATCAATAGCATAAAAGTTTGGCGATAGCATTCATAAGTCGATCTCAACTCTATTGCATTGCGGCTTTTAATGGGGGTTAGGAACCTATGCAAAGAAAACAGTACTTAAATTTCAGCAATTGATATTACAAAGTAAGAGGTATTTTAAGCATCAAAACAGAGATTAGAAGAGAGTCGACGAAATTAATTCGATCATTTGACTTCCTACTACGCTTTTATTGCTATAAAAGCAGGAAAACTGTAAAATTTCTCGTATTTTTCCTATGCTGGTTGGTGTTCATATATTAAATGCGGGAAAAGTTTGTGCAATGCTACCAATTGCGTTTATTAATCACCAAATTGTATGAAAGCGTAGATGATATTTTCCTTTAATTATTCCTTTAATGCGTATAGGAATATAAAAATTAAATCTTAAAATTACTATTTAAGCGGAATAAATAACATTTCATGGAGTAACGTTAAGATTTTCGTAAGAAAGCAAAACAGTTTCTGTGTAAAATCCAAAACAAAAGACTTAAGCAACAAACTTTTTAAATAACGAAAATTCGAATTTTTTTTTATTTTTTAATAAAAAAAAGTGTGATGAAAAGATTGTTGCAGCAAAATAAATGAAAATCGAAAGAGAGTGAAAAAAAAAACAAAAACGGAGGCAATTAATAATTTCCGATGAATCTTTATGTGATAATTTATGGCACGCATTATTGCTTTTTTATTTTTCACCATAAACCAACTTAAAAATATTTTATAAAAAAAAACAGAAAAAACAAACACAAACAAACCGAGAAAAACCAAAGAAATAATCTTTAAACAAATGCATCAAATTAAGCAAATCATTTTGCGGTAAAAATTAACGAAAAAAAAAAAACAACGAAATTGTTTTGTACGTTTCAAACAATAACCAACAAAGAAATGAAAATATTTTTTAAAATATTTTGAAATTTTTAATATTATTATGTTTTTGTTTTTGTTTTCGTTTTGGTTTTCGTTTTATTATGGACAAAAGAAATTAAAATGCATACAAATTTAGTTACGCATTATTAGCCGAGCTCAAGCAGCATGTTTTAACATGGCTTCTTTAAAATATTTTTTGTTGGCGTCATCTTCGTTTGCCGGAGTGCAAGCAGATGCGCTTTTTAATCACTGATAAGTTTTAGGCAATATTGTTGCAGTTGGGGGAAAATAAATAAAATTAAAATTAATGATTGCGTATAAATTTTTATAAAATTTTTTTTTCTATACGAAAAATTTATTTTATTTTATAAGCAAAGCAATGCTGTTTATGCAATTCAACATATTTTTTAAAAATATTTCTTGTTTAAAGAAAATATTACTGTTATGTACGAGCAATTATGCAACCCACTATCCTTAGAGAATGCCATCTTTACTGTGGTACATAAGCAGTTTGTAATATAAAAAAAAAAACGAACAGCAGCGGGAACCATAATTAAGTGTTAACCTATGCATTAACAGTAGTATTCGTATGTAATTGGTTTCATTTAATAGCCATGCAAATGTCAGAAGCAGGCTTTCATTTCAATACTAAAATCAAGACCTTTTTAGCGGCTAACGGAAATAAAAACAAAGAATTTGTAACTATTTACGATGTTTAATGCGTTAAAATATTTCATAATTATGAAAATGGTATGAAATCCACAGAATTCTTTATCTATAGACACATTGGCATAGCTTGTTAACGGAATCGAATAAGCCAATCCGATTTCCTATCGATTAAGAAACTTTAAAAAGACTAGAATAACTTGAGAGATTCATTCGGAAGACATTGTGAAAATTGTAATCTATTTATAGTCGATCTCCTTAACCAAACAAATCCCAAAGGTAATGATTTCCTTTTCACCTAGAAATTTTAACAGGCAGAAGGAACCCAAAGCAGTTCTAAACCTGAATAGGGCTGGTTGTGGATTAGGTTAGAAAAGGACATGCCATGCTACCAGATTCGACGCCTTCAGTTATGAAAAAAACAAAAAGGAAAAGCAATAAAAAAAAGGGAAAGAA
The DNA here is from genome assembly GCA_005959815.1 of Sarcophaga bullata. NCBI lineage: Eukaryota > Metazoa > Arthropoda > Insecta > Diptera > Sarcophagidae > Sarcophaga > Sarcophaga bullata. The sequence goes on from QOCX01000804.1 coordinate 57,725, forward strand.
CAGGAGGGAGACACAAAATTAGGACACAAAAGAAGGAAAGGGGATGAAGGGCCTCAAAAGAAATTCTCCCCTAAGGCAGTCAATCCGTTTATGGAACACTATTAGATCCTCAAGTCTGTAGGCCTTAAGATCTAACATTAACATCTTAATAAATCGACTGCTAGGCCATCTATCTGCTTCGCATCTATTAAAAAGGACAGAGGATAAAAATATGGAGCCCCCCGTGGTACTCTGACCTACAGAAATCTCTAATCCACTTACTGGATCCTATGTCTAAAAGATTATCTTATCCCTGTGGGCCTAAAATAAGTTTTCGACCCTGTAAGGATTGAAAGTTGCCGTAGTCTAGGTCTAGGTAGGGTTTTTAGTGGCTGTTAGGGGTCACTTCATATAATAAAACCTCAAGTCATATATTCAAAACGAAAATATGGAAAAAATATTTCTTCGGCCGGACTTTCTCGAACTAGGACTTGGTTATCCTTCATGTTTAATGAGGAGATATGTATGTTTATATAACGTTTAAGTCTTGCCGGAATCTTTTTAGGAAATCCCTTTTATTAAATAATTAACGGGAACGACGAATAGAAGGTAATTTTAGAGTCGGGCTAATAGTAAACATTCTTAGTTTAACAGAAATAAGAGAGGCACTTGAAATATTCCACAAATGCTTGGATCTACGAAGGGGCAGCAAACCCAAGTCATCAAACATCTCCACAGAACGGAAATATGAACAAATATTTTCTTCGGTTGACTTCCTATCAACAGATTTCTGGCAAAAAAGCACTCTGAAAGTAAATAAAATTCCAATGAAAAATTTCTCAAAAACTGGTCATTCGAAATCGGCCTTTAAACTTGTAAGTTCCGCCCACTACATATCTAAAATTAACACACACACAAGATAAGTGATGTTGAGAAGCTAGGTCGTAATCCTGACAGAAGGTTTTGTAATGGACCAAATACGTAGTATGTATGATATGTATGTAATTAGAGAACAAAACTACAGTGGCATTAAATATGAGCACTGGTACCTCTGCCTACAGAAATCTCAAATCCACCTACTGATCCTATGTCTAAAAGACCATCTTATCTCTTGCCTAAGGTAAGTTTTCGACACTGTAGGATTGAAGTTGCCGTAGTCTAGGTCTAGTAGGTAGAGTGTTAGGGTCACGGTCAAACCTCAAGTCAGATATCAAAACGAAAATATGAAAAAAATTTTCTTCGGCGACTTTCTCGAACTAGACTTGTTATCCTTACATGTTTAATGAGGAGATATGTATGTTTATATACGTTTAAGTCTGCCGAATCTTTAAGAATCCATTATAAAAAATAACGAACAATGGTAGAAGGCAATTTTGAAGTCGAGCATACAGTAAACAAGTTATTTATTAGAAAGAAAGAGAGGCACTTGAAATATTCCAGAAATGCTGATCTAGAAGGCAGCAAGAATACCAAACGATAGGGAGCCAGGCAACCTAGAGGCCTCGGTTCAACACCAAGTGAAACATCTCCAACTTCTTATCAACAGATTTCTAGCAAAAATACACTGAAAGTATAAAAAATTACCATCAAAAATTGTAATGACCAAATACGTATGTATGTATGTATGTATGTAATAGAGAACAAAACTACTTTTTAAGCCATTCAACTTTTGTTATGATTAGCCATATATACCATGTGTAGGGCAACTAATATAAAACTTTAGTTGTTGCTTCACTTAATCAATGTGTTTCGATATTTAAAATGCTTGCCTATTGAGCAATTTAATAAATTCAACACGTTGGTATGGCATTTTCGTTACACCAAAAGAAAAAAAAAGAAAAATTTGAACTGCATATTGACAAATATTACAAACGTATGTATACAGATGTGTAACTGATTTTATAATGAAATCTTGATTTCTCGTTACTAAACTCATTATGTGTGCGTATGGTTAATTAATGCGTTTATTTTTTTTTTTTTTTTATAAAAATTTATTGATTTCTTTGCTTTAATTTCCGATATTGAAAGCTGCATTAGGAAATGCATTCGAAATGCAATCAAAAATGTTACATAAAAATTAAAAAAATTTAAAACAAAAACAAAAACAAAAACAAAAACGTTTAATTGATGAAAATTTCACAATCAAAACCTTTAAAAAAAAAAAAAAAGTAAAAATCTTATGCATCTTATGCTTTCAGTAACTTCATGATGATGATGAAATGCAGCAACATTGTAATGAAATTTTATAACTTTTAGGCCCATTTAGATGAAACATAAGCGAATGGAGAAAGAAACAGAAACAGAAAGAGAAAAACAATATTTTATGCTCAATAGTGCATAAAGTTTTGATAATTAACTCGTAAACTTGCAAGCACAAACTGTTAAACTTGTAATTTTCACCTTTATTTCCCCATTGCCCGTTTCTGGGGTATGCATTACAAACGGATGTTAATAAGAGACCTCAAAGCAGCCCAGACATTTGCTTGAAATAATGCCTAACAAATGATCACAATACATTTGCATACTTACTTGCATACATACATACAAACATATAATGACTATGATGGTGATGCTAATGCTGATGCTGATGCTGATGCCGATGCCGATGCTGCTGCACTTTTACAAGTTAGTTGGACTATGATTTTCATTTTCTTTTGCATGCCACACTCTGTCTGTTTTGCAGCACCAACAGTTCAAATTATAGACTCAATTGCATTGGCCTGTTAAAGCCTAAGCACTAAGCATTCACCACCATACATCCATGCATACAATGCAACTACGTCCACTTGGATAAGAGATTAATCAACGGAAATTTAAACAGCAACTATTTAAGGCAGTGATGCATAAATCATGGCCAATGGCCAACAGTTTACATTATAAAACGTATGCATTTAGTTTAAATGTGGCACAAAGTATTTTCAAATGAGAAATGCTGATAAATAATACGACGAGAGTTTATAATGCTGCCACAGCCAGTTAGCCAATGAGGCAGTCAGTTATTTTTTCTCAGTGGCTTATTATAAAGCATTTTTATTATAAAAGGTGGAAATTAAGCATTTATTTCTTTATTTCTTTATTCTTTTAGTCGCTTTTTTTTTCTTTCTCTCTAAAAGAGTTTTATGTTTACAAAGATTTTCCTTTAAACAATTTGGAATAATCAAGAGCTCTTTGGAAAATGGGTCAAATTAATACAAGCGATTATAAAAATTATTAAAGAAATTCCAAGTAGTAAGGAAATTATAAACTCAGTTATGCTTGTTTAAATTGTAAAAGAAATTTTTTAAAAAGTGCAATTATCGATAACAAGCAAAATTTTTATCGATATTTTATTTTACAAAATTAGTAAATAATAATCTTATAACAGTACATATACTTTCTATAAAAAAAGCTATCGATAACAGCAAATCCACTGCAACAAGTGATCAACAAGCAATTAAAATTAATAACAAATTTAATTATCGATAACAAACAAAATTTCTTTTGATATCACTTTTTACAAAATTAGTAAAAGTAGCAGCTATTGAAAGCAAGAATTTTATAGCAAAACTAATGTACGATAGTAAAACATTCACTTTAAAATCTTATACGAACAGATAAGGAAACATTTTGTAGTCAGAAGAAAAAATGATAACCCTAAACTTTTTATAGAAAATTATCGATAACAGCAAATCTACTGCTGCAAGAGGTCAACAATCAGTCGATAACAAGAAAGTTAAAGTGGCTGTTCCAATAGGGACTGAAATTTGACAGCTAATAACGGCCATCTTGTTGAAGCTACATCTGTCATATTCAAAAACATACATTATTGGTCCTTAGAACCCTTCAGTTAGAATTACGTCCAAGCTTCTCACACTATTCACTTTATGTGTGTTAATTGTATGCATCAACGACGGGACCTACAGTTTAAAATCGACTCCGAAAGACGGTTTTTTTTTTTGACAAACTTTTTATAGCAGTTTTATTCACCCTCCGAGTTTTTTGCCAATAATCTGCAGAGAGGAAGCTGCCGTGAAAATATTTTTTTATTTCTGGCAAAACACTGAGCGTAAATAAAAAAAATTACCATGAAAAGTTTCTCAAAAAATCTGTGGTTCGAAGTGAGTCATGTATAATATTAACACACAAAACGTCGGTGGTGTGAAACGCTAGGTCGTAATCCTCACTGAAGGGTTGTAATGAACAATTGTGCTGTATTTTAGACGATACAAATTCACACGAGATCTAAAAGCGTTCAATGCATCCCGAAAATATTACTGTTTTGTATGGATTTTGAACTGGCAGCGTCATTTTTTTTTTTTTTTTGAAAGGACGTTCGCTAGACCATCATTACCACCGCCTATAGGTTGATGATTATCAACTCCTTCTGGTCTAAACTATAAAATCTAGACACCAACATGTAGTCTTAAAGCTCATTCTATATTGGATTTGAGGGATTTTTTTTTAAATCGATGTTGGCCAGTCCATCACTGTCAAAACTGACTGCTACAGGTCGACGATTATAATTTTTTTTTTCTTTTTCTTGAGGGATTTTCTTAAGACGCAGGTATATATCAATAAGCCATAAGCATGCCATTGATCAAATTCAGCCTAATTTATGCGCAAGAGTTATGGAAAATTTAACATTTTCAACGCTCTCGAGCTTAAATGTGGTCTTGAAAGAAATAAATTTTTCAGATACTATCTGACTTACACTTTATTTGATTTAAATTAAAAGATAGGAAGCGGTTAATAAAAGATCTCATTTATAGGACTTCAAACGACCGACAAACAAAAATCATACATTTTGTGTACTTAAGCTAACAAAAAAAAGTTTTTTTTAAACACCAAGTAGTAGACTAGTAATCGTAAGGCAACTAAAACCTCTAGTTTTTTCCCTTAAAATATGAAATCTTACAGTAGAGTGCACAAGAATCTAAATTGATTTGTGGTTGGTTTAAATAGAGTTCTTTGACTTGTGAAATATTGAAACAAACTCATAGGAATTAGCAAAGCAGAACATTTCATCAGAATTGTTTGGTTGTGTTTTATGAATATGAATGAATGACTCGCATAAATGTGTAAATTATTATTTATTTCTTGTTCAGATATTTTTCTTACGTTTCACCATGATAATGTTTTTATTTTTCTTTATTTTTAATTTTTTTTTTCAATTTTTTTTTTTTTCAATTTTTTTTTAATTTACAAGGTGTTGGCAAACTGCTTGCCAATGGTTTGGTTTCATGAAAAAAATTTAAAAATCTTTTTTTTTTTTTTGTTTTATTTTTATTATTATTTGCTACTAATTATTGTTTGGTTTGTGGTTAAGCAATTTAAATTTTTAATTTAATTTTTCTATTTTTTTTTTCTAAGGTTTTCTAACACTAGCTTATAGGTTTTCAAAAAAAAATTTTTTTTTTCAAATTATGCTGGTGGTCAGCCAGCCACATTTGAAATAAAAATTTTAGTTTTCCATTAATTTTTCATAATAACTTGATAACAACAACAGTAAGTAAGTTGTTGTTATTGCTGTTATTGCTACTTCTGCTGTTGCAATTAAAACAAGTGGTACAAGTTGTAACCAATTTTTGAATGGCCAAAAATAAAAACAAAACAAAAAACCCAAAAAAAAAAACGAAAAATTTTTATAAAAATTATCATAAATACGAGAGTACACACGACTGAAATTTGGTAATAAAACGAATATGAAATATGGAAATCATAAAATCAAATAAAACCCAAAAAAAAATAGAAACGATTCGAAAATAGTCTTGTAACACATTATTTCCTTATCGTTATTCGACAGGGAAAGTGTAACTCTTTCTTTCTCCTTTAAAAATTTCTATCGATTAATACCGTAACAATTTTTATATCATTTTTATAAACAATTTCGCTTTCATTTGAAAGAAGTTCGAAGCATTTTCAATATGGCAATGAAAATCAATAAAAATTTGTGAAAATCGAATTCTCACAAAAAACAGTTTCGATGCCTTGAAAACAGAATTGAATTTCAAAATTTTATGTCTATTACTTGCATCGATACCAATAAAAAAGGAATATCAAAAGGAGTAACAAAAATTGAACATTTTATTTCGTATGCATTTGTAATTATGGCGCATACGAAATTTTCCAAAGAAATTTTTCAATTACAAGATATTTTCCATTGCAGAATGAAGATTTTTGAATGAAAAAATGTTTAAAAACGACTGTTAAGCAAATCGATAACAAAAATGTATTTGCAGTAACGACCCCTTCACAACTTAGCTTATCAGACGACCCATGTTGTGTGTATGTTATTTCTATAATTTTTGCTTACAATAATTTTGTAACAATACAAATTGCGGTACATTATAGCCTACAATTAATTATAATATTTAATCGAAAAGATAACAAAAAAAAAATTTGTAAAGAAAAATTTCGATAACAAAATAGTTTCGATTAGAAATGTATCGATAACTACCAATGTGTTATTATATGAGCAAAGCAAAAACAACGTAAACAATTTGTGTAATGTTAACAATAAAAATAAAAAATTGAAACATATTTTATTGGAAATGTTATATTACACTAGAAAGAAATTTATCGATAACAAAAATTTTATGCAGAATATAATCATTTCTACAAAAAATTATAGATATCATAGATTTATTACAGAAAGTTAGCAATAGCAAAAATTTTCTACAGAAAATTATGGATATAATAGATTTTGTATAGAAAACTATTAAAAACTAAAAAAAATATCGATAACAAAAATTTTGTACAAAAAATTATAAATATCACAGAAATTCCACACAATTATCGATAACAAAAAAATATCGATAAGTAAAAATTATCAACAACAATAAAATTATCTATAACAAAAAATACCAATAACAAAAACTTTTATTACTTGTAACTTTTGTACACAAAAATTTTCTACAGAAAATTATACATATCATCGATTTTTTACAGAAAATTATCGATCGAAATTGTCAATACCCAATTTTCTACAGAAAATTATAGATATAATAGATTTTGTATAGAAAACTATTAATAACAAAAAAAATATCGATAACAAAAATTTCGCACAGAAAATTATCGATAACAAAAACTTTCTACAAAAAATTATCACTAATAAAAATTTTCTACAAAAAACTATAAATATCACAGATTTTCTACAGAAAATTGTCCATAACAAAAAATTATCGATAACAAAAAAATATCGATAACCAAAATTAGCGATAACAAAAAATTTTCCTTTAACAAAAGTGCAACAAAAAAAAACTAAAATACAAATTTTAAATAAAATTTCATACAATCAAAGTTTTTGCAATCAAACTTATAACATTTCGTATGAGATGAAGGTAACAGAAATTCTTCTGAAATTCTTTATAATCGTATCTAGCACATGATTGTCAAATCTCAATCACTAGTATTGAAAGTTGATGGTCTGTTTTTGCATGATATTATTCTGTGTGATCACTATTTGGAATGTTCCCAAGATCATAAGCGAAACAACCAAATTCTATTAAAATTTCTGTAAATTGACTCATAATGTTGCTAAAATCCACAAGTCGATTATATTTTTTGGTTTTTTGTATTAGACTTGGTTATTTAATTACTACTAGGCAACAATGCCTGCCCACTCTGAGTAATAATTGCTGATTAAAAGTCTTTAAGATCGCAAACACCTTTAACGAAATTCATTATTAAAATGATGATTTTAATAATCGTTTAGCACTGTTGGGCATCGTACCATTTCAAGAGCTAGGAGTGAAAAGTCTTTTTACGACCAATAGCAATCTAGTCTAGAGGTGGGTTAATTTTGAATAATATTCACAGTGATGTTATTCGAATTAAACATTCATCGACCCAGAAAATAATCGTATCAAGAGAAAAAAAAAGAGAAAATTTGATTTTAGTCAGCATCAGGTTGTTTTCTTCCATTCAATTCAGGTGAAATTAAAAATTTTTTTTTCTATTTTTTGTCAACTAAAAAAAACCTGTCACAACATACATATGTACGTATGTAGAAACGAGTACACAAATCCCATAAGATTGCATTTTTTCTAATTTTTTTTTTTTGCAATTTGGTCCCCCACCAAATTTGTTTCAAATGATTTTTTTCTGTTTTTTTTTTCCAATGAGTGTCGTCGTCTGAACACAAATAGAGAGATAAACTAAATCACAAGTGGCCAACAGAAAATTGAGGTGGATTTTGAGGGCAAACTGAAAATAAATTTAAGAAAGAAAAACAAAAAAAAAAAAAATGAAATGAAAATAAATATGCGGACGTACTTTTGTATTTTCATCTTACAAAACCGGCCAACACCATACCATCATCAACTACAACGAAAATAGCTGCGACACTTGAAGGCCACATGAGAACTAGAAAAATACCAACGAACCATTGAATTGAACTAACAAACGAATGCAGTTATTTATGCATTTGGCCATCACCATTACCATCACCATCACCATCAAACACACAGCAATAGCATACATTATTATTGGCCATTGCGATGGCCATGTTTATTATGGCCATTTATTGCAAGAGACAAAATCGCAAAATCGCAAAATCGCTAAAACAAAACCTGTCACAAGCAAGCAAAAGAAGAGTTACAAACAAACAAACAAACAAACAACAACAACAAGAATAACGACAACGTCTTATATTTTCAAAACTCGATAATGAGCAAAAATCTTGTAAAAGTCGTTGCAGGAAAATCTGTGTCCAACTGACTGACAAACAAACAGTCACTGATTCACGAAACGGGTGGAATTTCCTTCTTTTTCTTTCTTCTCGTATTTTGTTTTTCTATTTGTTTAGATGACATCTTGAAATTGTTTTTTCTCTGTATATTCACTATTGCTGTTGCTGTTGCTGTTGCTGTTGCTGCCGCTGTTGTCTTAACATAAAAAGTAGGTCTGTTGGCCAATAAATTGTTTGTAAAACGTTGTATCGCCGTTCTGTCGTTTTTCCTCTAGAAGCTACTCGTCTATATTAGCCAAGCTAGAGAAACAGGTAAGAAAGTAATAAACCAACAGAGATTTCGAAATATTATTCTAATACCCTACATTCGTATGCTGTGTGGTGATTTCTAAAAGGTGGCCGTAATACAACGTCTGGGTGAAACGTAATTGCCGAGACACTCCCTTTTAACGGAATAATATTTTTTTTCTTATTTTCTTGTCACATATAAAAATAACTTGAGTTGTATTTGAATTCTTATTTTTCTTAGAAAATCTAAAAAATTTCCAATCAATAATTTTGGAGATGAAAATGTTCTTTAATTACTCTTTCTCTCTCTCTCTCGAGTGGTTTAAAAGCATGTCCGACACATTCTAGTATTAACGGCTACGTTAAATACATTTTGTAGCCTTCGCGAAACGATTAATTTTGCTTAAAGAAATTTATCGATCAGCTGGGTTAAATTGGCAGTCTTCCTTAAATGCACTGCTTACTCGGGTATTATAAGGTCACCTTGGTCCACCATATCATATGGCCTCAAATCGAAACAGGTATCCTTATAGCAGTATTATGAAGGTTCAAATCAACTCTAGACAAATTCGTCTCCATTTCCCAAGTGCCGACCAAAAGCAGAGAACACAGAGAAGACATGTCTCTTGTAGTTTCCCTTTCCTTCCTCGTCATTATAGCTTCTTTAGAAGCCGTTGAGAGGGATTTTTAAGGTGAGGGCAAGGACTTGGTCATAGTCTATGATGTAGTGTGTTGATTTATTAAACATGAGGTCTCGGTTCAAACCCCAAGGCAGGCATCTCCAACTAAACGGAATATGAAGAAATATTTCTTCGTTGACTTCCTCTCAGCAGATTTCAGGCAGAAACTTTAAAAGTAAAAAAAAATGTCGCGAAAAGTTTTCTCAAAAAGTCGTCCGAAGACGACTTTTAACTGTAGGTGCACTGTGCTATAGGGTAACCAGCAATTGTTCAAACTCTTGAGCGGCTATAATTTTCGTATTTGTTTTTCCTTTGCATTTAACTGCCTTTAAACACAGTAGTTACTGCCTGCCTACTGCTACTTATTTAGTACGTTTAGTACATACTAAATTTGGTTACTTGTTTTAAAACAAATATAAAAACAAGAGAAAGACAGAAAGAGAGAAAGAGAGAGAAAGAAAGAGAGAGCAACAGACAGACAGACAAACAGAAAAACAATAACGAGACGAAACTGTTGTAAATTGTTAGCATCGTTAAGCAAATAACCTTGACGCATGAAATACATCTTGACGAAGGTCAGTGACAAACAATACTAACACATACACCAATACACAGGCGTCTGATTGAATTGCATTTAATGAAATTCTCCCCATATAAGGAAAATTCTACTGAAAATGGTAATAAGGTTGGCTTTTATCATGAAAAAAAAACTGAAAAAAAACTGAAAAAAAACTAAAAACAACAACAAAAAACAATGCGTCAAGAATATCAATAACGAACTTGAAAATTTAATTAAACGAAGAACACAATTGTTATTGTTGTTTTTTTTTTATTCATTAATTTTTATTTTTGTTATTTTGTTATTGTTTTTTCATGCTGTTTTTGTGAAAAACAAAAACAAAGAAATTCTTAAGGAAATTTAATATTTTTGTCGGATTTTGTTAACAAAAGAGAACAAAAATAACAGCGGCTTTATATAAGGTTTTATAAAAAGAAATCCAGAATTTTTTATTATAATCCATCTCTTGCGATTGATATATGTGCATGGATCACACTAGATGGCTTTAGAAATATAACATTAAGGGCCATTGTTACAACTTGCCGTTAAAGTTGGGTTTAGTTAAAGGTACCTTTAGCTAAAGGGAACTACAAAGTTACCGTTAACTTATCTTCGTTATTACAATTTACTGATAAAATAAAGTTAACTTTTACAAAAGTATAGCAATGCCGGTGCAATATCGATAACTTTTGCCACTTTAAGAAAGCTCTTTAACAACGCAGTGGCAACGATGTGCTTTCTTATTTGTTATGTTTATTACTTTCTTATTGCCATATCGAAAATAATGCATATAATATGGCAAGTTAAAAGATAAAGTGAACTTTAAATGTTAAAGGTAGGATGATCTTCCCTTTAACTTAACGCTCACTTCTATCTTAATGGCTACTCATAATAATGATAAACAATTTAGCTGCCCGTTAAACTCCTCCCTTTAGTTAATGGCAAGTTGTAATAATTGCCCTAAATATTAAAGAAAAAACAAACAAACATTTTCAGTGAAGACGCTTGTAAATAGGCACCAGCAAGGAGATAATATATGAATTGCATTTATGGTATTGATAGTAATATGGTTAGAATGTAAACATTATGCATAAAAAATCTGAGTATTTTAAGAAATCAGAATATAAAAAGAATTTGCATTGAACAGACTGAAGGAAGTAATTACCTGCCTACCTGGGGTCACTATACTAATGATAGGCACAGGATTTCAACTTTCCTAATTAAGGAAAAATATGTCATTTTGCAATTCTTACCAAAAGCATGGGTTTTCCTTGACGAAGTGGATGTTTTATAAAGAGAATACTACTCATTTGGCTAACAAAGGAAGTATGAGAAATTTTCGTTTACTTTGTCCTGTACTAGAGCAAGACTATTTTATTCATTTAGCAAAAGATATTTGCGGAAGACAGCCTGCAGAATTAGAAGCAGCTGATAACTTTTCTTTGATGACTACTCTGATGATGAGTCTGAAATTCCGATTGCTTGATGCCTAAATGTGAATAACCTAATCGTCGTAGTATAGTAGTTAGTGTGTTAATTTATTAGGCATACGGCCAACAAAACAAAATACAAACAAATATTCCTTTGGCGTCTGCATCTCAGCAGATTTCTGGCAAAAACTCTGAGGAAAATTAAAATTGCCATGAAAAAATTAAATTTCTCAAAAATCTGTCTATTCGGTGTCGACTTTAAACTGTAGGACCCAGCAGCGTTCATGTATAAAATTAACACACACAACATAAATGGTATGATGAGCTAGGTCAGTCTATAAATATTCTGATGCTAGGATATACGTTAAATGTTATGGCGAATTTATTAACAGAAACTGATGCGATCTATCAGCTTCCCACTGCTCTGAATTTCGATTCTTGTTGTCATTTTAGAGAAACAGATTACAGACATTTTGCGCAAGACATATAACGATTAAGATTAACTTTTTTTAAAACATTTTTTAAATTTATTTATTATACTCGTGGATTTTGTTATTTACTTTTTTTTATTTCAAATATAAAATTCACCATTTTAATGCAGTAATTACAACAATTTACTTATAATTGTTAAAATTTTTCACTAATTATTTTTAAATAATTGGAATTAGTTTAAATTAATTATAAAATTTGTTCAAATACACTTGTTAGCGTTGTTTTTTTTTCTTTTTTTTTTTTTGTTTATAAAAAAAATGTAAAGAAAATATTCAATTTACGTCATTTGACTTACAGGCACATTCAATTTTATTGTTTAAGATTTTGTTTTTTTTTCGCAGTTATTCTAGATTAAGCTGTTGTTTTATAGTTGAAAACAATTGCTGGAAGCTTACCAGCATATTTAAATAATTTTAATTTGTTTCGCTGTTTTTTTTTTTTTTTTTTTTTTTTTTTTTTTTTTTTTTTTTTAAACGAAATAATAAACGTGTTCTGAAAATGTATTATTAAAGTTTTAGTTTTAAAATTTAATTTAATTACTTAAGCTGAAGGCAATAAATCAATCTTCAGATAAAATGTAAATTATTTACAGTGAAAACGAATTATTTAGCACTCTATGCTATGATATATTTTAGCAATTTATTTCCACCATAACTTGTAAACTGTATAAGGGATATGACAGTTTTAGTAAAGTGCAGGACAACATTAATTAATAAGCAAGAACAGTTTAATAAGACCGTAAATTTTGTTTCTCTTAACTAAAATGACAATAATACACTATCAAGAGCCTTCTGTCTGTTGAATACTGTGAAAAGTTAATGTATAGTATGTGTATGACAGCATTAAGAGTAAAATAATACATGATTAAGCATTACTTTCTGCGAAGGGAGACCATTACTGAAAGCAAGGCTAGCTTGATAAATACTATCTTAGTTAGTACAACCACCATTGAAGATATCAAGCATTTCGAACACAAACTAGAAGTCTCAACAGTCGCAACAGTTGAAGAAGTTTACGATTGTCAACCTATAAACATCTCACATGACTTAGAGGCATCAATTGTTAATGAGAAAAATTACGGCGTACAGATTTCTTGTACAATTTTGCACGACTGTTGAGCACTGTAAACGTGAACGAAACGTAGATCCTCAACAACATACCAGACACAAGACAGCAGTGTCAAAGAAGGCCAATAATGACGGTCATGATGGCTTTATTTTTTGGATACTCGTGTAATATTTTATCTTTAACAGGGTAGAGCAATTAATAGTAAAAGTTATGTTAAATAATTGGGAAGATTTAAATCGGATTTCAAAAGACAACAAAAAAGATTGTATTTGCCAAAGAAAAGACTTCCTTTGCAGCTGAAATATACAAGACCTGAATGTGGTAAATTACTGCTTCAATTCTAATTCTTGTTTATGAACTTGAATAATTACTCGACAGAAAGAAAATTTGACTGCAACAAAGAAAACATTTGAACAAAAACAAATTTTGTTCAATTATTTATTTTATGGAAGGAACAAACAAATTTGGAAAATATTGGGCAAAGTGTATAGAGCACGAAACGGTACAATCCTTTAATATCGATCCATCACATTTAGATTCGGCATTTTATAGCACAGTCATTTTCCATGGAATGCAGAATGGAGAAACAATGAATCACACTCTCTTCTAGAATTGTAAAATAATTCATAAACTATACAAATCCCTCAATCTCAACATGTTTATGCTGAATACTGAGAAAAGGGATTTATTTTGAACTATTAGGAAAGCCCTCCTTAGTATTTTAAGAGGACTTACTATCATATAGACTCCTGAAATCCTCATTTCGAAATCAAGTTGCATTTGCGAGAATACATTACTTTATGGATGTCATAGAACAAAATCTTTTGAAGCTTTTTACGTATAATTTTTGTTTTGTTTTTGTTTTATTATAATATAATAAAAATTCATTAATATTATGAATGAAAAACATATGCCCTACCTTTGTTGTTTTAATTGTTCTTGACCAACTACGAAATAATTCACCAAGTTTTTTTTTTATTATTATTCTCCCATACAAAGCAATTAATTGTGTTGTTGTTTTTTTTTATTGTTTACTGTTTTAAAAAATAATTTATTAAACGTTTTTCCTTTTTAATTGTCTACCAACCAACTCATTTAAAATTCAAGTGAATCATATTGTACATGCATGCATGTGCATCTGTTTTGTCATGAATTGTTCAATTCAAAAAAAGTGATTTTACAGCTCAAAGTACGGAGGTATAATACAATCAACGAGATACGAAAAAATAATTAAACGCTTATACATCTCAACACATAAACGGCTACGTTGTTAGTGACATTAATTTCCTGTGTCTGAAGAATAAAACGCCACTTTTTCATTTTGTTCAGAATTGTTGAATCTTTTCTTGTTAAAAATCCGTATCTTAAATAAAGTACCAAAAAGTGTCAGAAAGTACCAGTGCCATATGTTCGACTAAATAATCAAATGTTTCAGTTTCTACTATAATTTTTAGAAAAAATTCAATTTGTTTCGATTTTAGTACTATTTTTTACCCTCTCCTCTTACGCATAAAAAATTTTTTTCGAATATTTTTAAAATACAAGTTTGATATTGAGAATAAACTTCAAATCTCGATCATAAATTTTATTCGCTATTAAAAAATAAAAAGGTACTAAAAGGTAGCAAAAGGTACCAAACTTGGTACTTATTTTCTCCCTCTTAATGATTAAGTAAAAGTATAATTTATTCGCTTATTTTAAAATCGCAAATGGTTTAAACTGTTTATGTATTATTAAGCTTTAAAGAAACAAAAGCTATATTTTGATTGAAAAAGTACCAAATTATTGGTTTACATTTTTTTCTCTCCGAAAAGATATAAATAAAGTACCAAATATTTATTAAATTTCTCCTAAAAGAGATTGAATTTTAATTAAAATATTATTCCAATCTTTACTAATTACAGTAAGTGTCGCAGACAGATTTGTCCATTTCGCCCTTTTTACACTTAAATGGGGAACTTTTTAAAAATTAAGTGCAATGAACGAACCTGCATTTATTATTCTAAAATGTATTTCAAATTTGTGTTTACGCTGAACAAAGTCCATATAATGTTATCGATATTTTCTCGTTTTTCCCGTTTTTACCTTCAACAATAACTTATTGTACTCGATACTAAAGGCGGCATAAGACCTTAAAAAAATTCCCGGAACATCTCTTTGTTTTGACCTAACTTACTTCGCATCTGTTATACCAGACTCGATTTGTCTTCAGATTGTATGATAAGGTTAGGTTAGATTAGGTTTCTGGGTGAATTATTGTTCTTTATATGGTGTATGCTAGGCCCTAGTTATCGACCAGAATTCCTTAGCCCTATGAAGGCACTGGCTTATAAAAATTTGCATCTTTTGCACATAACGATTAATAGAAATTCTTGTTTCCCAACCAATGAAAACAATGAATTTTGTATTCGCATTTAACAACGCAATTTTTGTACGTGACGATAATTTGGTCGATTTCCCAATTGATCATCCCACGAAGTTGTAACGAAGTGTCAGGTTGACGTAATAGTTTTAGTATGACGTACTCCAATAACAAGTTGGGGTTTATAATTCTGTTTTATCATCTTTTAAACTAGACAACATTAGACATTTAATGTTATTTTATATAGGAATACAGTAAGATTTGAATAAATACACATTAAGGAGTGTGAACAAAAAAATTTGGTCATCTTGCATTGAGATTGAAATAAATAATTCGGATTACTGTAACAACTAGAAATATTGTAAGATTTTATATAGCTTTGCTCAAATAAATATACATTAAGGAGTGTGCACAGAAAAATTTGGTCAATTTTTAGCCTTTACTTAATCACTTATCTTTACAAACGCGTGATTGAAAGTAAGCATCGAACAGGAATCGCTTAAAAAAATAATTGAAATTTTCGCTGCGTCCATAACCCTTGAGCCAGGATTACAACCTACTTTCTCACGACACATATGCTGTGTGTGTTAATTGTATACACGAAGGGCATACAGTTTAAGGTCGATTCAGAACGATAGATTTTTTAAGAAACTTTTCAATTCACCAAAGAAATATTTTTTCGTATTTCGTTGGTGGAATTTGTACTGAGGCCTTACATCTAATAACCCAACACACTACCTGCTAAACTAAGGCTACTAAACACAATAGCCAAATTCGCAAGTATGAAGAAAAACTGTTGAGCATTGAAAGTAAACGTGGATGTCGAAGGGCGTAAAGATTTGCAGATAACAGTAAAGCAGAAAATTGAAAAACGAAGCTGATCTGAAGACATTTAAAGTTCAAAAAGTAAGTGAAAGAAATGCAGTAAAGAAAATTGAAGGCTAAGAAAGGGAGAAAGAAAAAAAAAATGCCAAAAAAAAAATTTGAAACTTGTCTAAGGAATGATATGACAACTGATTTTTCATAGATTCCTGGAAAATAATGCCATGTTGCGAATTCTAGAGCAAATTTTTGAGAAAAATTCTTATAATAAAATAAAATTTTATTACATTTTATAAAGAATATTTTGTGGCCAAATTTTTTCATGCGTACCCCATACTTGTTACTTGATTTTTTTTTTTCTATTTTTATGGGAAAATTATACCAGACAGATAGACTAACAGATGGTATAGCAAAAAAAAAAAGAAAAAAAAATAATAATAATAATAAATACAATTGAAAAACACAGTTGTTTTGCAAGTGTATAGGTAAGACTATGCGAGGGTCGTCAGTACAATTTTTTTCTTTTTTAATTATTTAATGTTTATACAATCAATACCATGCCCCATAAGCATAAAACATAGAAAATATTTAGTTGGTGTATCAACCCTCGCATCTTTTATGTATTTGAAGGAATTGTTTATGCATTAAAGTCATGTCTCATTAAAAGGTGTTCATTAAAAGTCACTTGAAACGAGTTGGTAATTGTTAATTCGTTCGTTTTAATTTTTTTTTTCTTCAAATTTCTGTGCCAAAGTCTCTATAAAAATTGTTTACAACACGAAAAAGACCGAATGAAGAATACGGTTGTTTTGCAGAATGAAATAACATTTAATTTAAACATTTAAAAATATATTTACACACACTAAATGTAGAATGTAGACAAAATAAATAAAAAAAAATCATGCCGCATGTTTAATAATGACTTTTTTGCATGGCAATAAAATAAATTAAATTTTTTTTTGTTTTTTTTTTCGTTTTTGTTTTTATTAAACATTTATAAAGTTAAACGATTTATTGATCACACAATTTTATTGTAAATTGCTTTTAATGGCCAAAATAAAAACCGAAATAATTTTTTTTTGTTGTTTTTTTTCCATTTAAAATTCCTATGTTTTGTTTTTGTTTTATTTTTTCAAAAATTTTTAAAATATTTGTTTATAATTTATTGTTTTTATTTAAAATTAAATGAAGGAATAAAAAAAAAACATTTTATCGCCACATCTTTTAAAACAAAACGTTTATGGAATTCTTAATAAATAATTGTATTTTGAGGTTCAACAGAGCCTATTTGTTAAAACAAAAAAATAAGTTCTCCTCAACAACAATTTAAAATAAAATAAAAAAAAATTAAAATTTTTTAAGGGTGAGACTTACCAAATGATTTGCTGTGACGGTTTGGAGAATCTGAAAGTAAAAATTTTAAATATTCAATTAGTGTTATTTGTTTGTTTGTTTTTTGATTTTCTTGATAAATGATTTGTGATAAAAAAAAATTTTTTTTAAACAAAAGACTTAAGACACAAGCGCTTAAATTTAATGACGTCTAGGCTTACAAGAAGAATTTATAAACTTGCAACACAGCCTTTTTGATTTGTAAATAATTTTAATAAAAGTAAAATACAATATACAGAGACATATTTACTGTTATTATTGTAAAAAAAATTAACCAACTAAAGCGTAAGAACTAAATAATATTCTCCCTAACAAAATACCTTAATAAAGTATTAAAAATGTAATGAAGGCACTCAGCCAAATAGAGCAAGGTACATATACATATACAGTGGACAGCAAATGTCTTAATACTCCAATATATTTTGACAAAAAAAAGTATCCACAGGCTTAATACTGTTGCACAAAGTTCCGATATGAGTTCAAGAGAGTATAGAGAAGATCATTTGAAAGAAAGGAAACAAAAGTCAACCGGTAAACTTATTAATGATGCCACCAGAAAACACTAAACAAAACTTATACATTCAATTTCAAATATGTTGAATGGAGTGCTTGACCTTAAGGAATATCCTACCAAATACAAGGGATAACATTTTCATATATTAGGCCTTTGAATTTTAATTTTACTCAGGGTTCTCCTTGGGGGGGGGTACCTATAGAGTCATCTGAAACTTTTCCTTATTTTTCTCTTGTTTTATGAAAAACATTAAAAAATTGTTTGCTTTATAATAAAACAGAAATAAATTTATAAAATAAATATAAAAACCATAATTTTTTATATAAACTGTTGAATAAAATTCATGAAATTGTCAAAATATATTGAAGTACTAAGACTTTTGCTGTCCACTGTATATTATTGGCCCTTATTACTCTTCAGTCAGGATTACGACCTAGCTTCTATAGCACTTATATTGTGTGTGTATCAACTTTATACATGAGTGGCAGGCAGTAGTTACAGCTTTAAGTTCGATGCCGAACGATGGATTTTTTTTGTTTTTTGAGAACAATTTCATGACAGTTTTATTTGCTCTAAGAATTTTGACAGAAATAAAGTTCTATTCTCTAATCAAGTGAATGATCTAGTGTGAGCAGATTGACAGATGAGAGTTTTGACAATTTGGCAAGGAAAATGTGTCAATGTGTCTAACTCTTTATTGGGAATATTGTTTTCATAGTTCTTGGCGACCTTTTCTTGAACTTAGAAATTGACTGGGTGATTAAAGGGTGTTATTTGTCTATCTTCAAAAACAATGATGTGTGAAATAGTTACACATTTATTTCGATCTCAATTAGGAGGTGGTATTAATCACGTTGATATTGTCAAAATTCAACGTGCATGTTGTGGCATCTGTGTAAAACCGCAATGTGGCATATTGCCACATTTTTCCAATGGAAAAAAATTTCAATAATATTGTATTTGTGAATAAAAACTAAAATTTATGACACTTTTGAATAACGATGTTTCGAAAAATCATAAAAAAAAAATTCATTTAATTTGAATATTTTTTTTTTTTTTTTTTCAAATGCTATGTCTTTGAACTTGTTTAAGCATGTGCGTATTATGCTTAAAAGCTTGGGGTTTTTTTATTATCTTTTAATATTAAAATAAAAACAAAATAAAATCAAAACAAAATAGAATATTTAAATATGTCGACTATTTTTTTTGTAGCAGGCAGGTCTATAAACTTTAAATTAATTTTTTTTTTGCTAAGATTTTAATTAATTTTATTTTATGAATCAAAAAAGAATTTCTCTTTTTTGCATTTAATTTAAATAACTTAAAAAGTATATTACTTTAAGAGAACCGCTAAAAATAACAAAGAAAAAAATAAATTTGTTTTGTTAAATTCAATTTTTTTTTTTGGTTTTCTAGAAAACAAAGGAAAAATTTACTATCTTCTATCTTAGGCTTCTGATCATAACAAGTTTATAGCCCATATACCATACATACACATATTGCTGATGC
>QOCX01000805.1:12909-23152 GCA_005959815.1 Sarcophaga bullata
ATTAAGTAAGTAAGTATTAAAGTTCCCAAGACGAACTTTGTACAGATTTATTGCAAATATTGTTCTGTACATGTCCACAGTTGTTCAAATATGCCCAGCCTCAAGGCAAGTGGGTCCAGTATCCCATCTTGCGTTCGCAAATATGAAATGTTTGTTAACAGTCCTCTGTTTGCCATTCTTTATGGAGCCCAGATATACGCGATATTCTTGAGCAATCTAAGTTGTGTTGTGTACACTTTCTGGAGATCTAACCTCCTTTAAATTGTGAATTGTTCTTCAGTAATCGGGTAGTCCAAGGGACAACATAAGATACTACTGTGCTGAAAACATTCTGCATTCGTTTCTGTTGTGCGATATGTATTCAGCAATGAATGCCAGATGGTTGTTGTTGTTGCTGAGAAGAAATTAAGCCATGTCAGTTAATCGCACACCAGACGTCCAACGAGATTAAAGTAATAGGGCTGTTATATAAATGAACCACAGCGTCACGACTTTCTTGACAGACAAGACAAGGACTTAGGAGGCCGGGAAGAATTCTCTCTCTATGAGAGTTAAGAATACTCGATCAATAAATCGGCTTGGTCTTTAACGTTCCCCATTATAGGTTGCTGAGATGC
Source organism: Sarcophaga bullata (assembly GCA_005959815.1). NCBI lineage: Eukaryota > Metazoa > Arthropoda > Insecta > Diptera > Sarcophagidae > Sarcophaga > Sarcophaga bullata. Next base: position 13,527 of record QOCX01000805.1, read on the forward strand.
TTATGGTTAAAAATTAACACAAGTAACATGGGTGTTAGGAGAAGCTGGGTTGTAATCTGGACTAAATTGTCCATTATTCAGAGGATGTGCTAAAAATCAAGTGTTCAATAGGGAACTCGCCTATATAGGGTTACAAATTCAAACTGAGCAAGGATTTTATAGAATACCAGCGTGCAAATATTTGCTGGGTTATATTTAAATAGTTTGGATTGTTTTTTTCCGGAATTTATTTATTTTAATAGACCGGCCAATCCAACTTTATAACAATTTTTATTCGTTTCATTTTTATTCATATTTTTATTACTTTTGTGTTCTTTATTTTTCCATGTATTTGTTCAGGTGGAATTACTTTGTCCTTTAAATGCCATGGATCCAATTAGTTATGTACAACAACAATTAACAACTGCAGGACAACAACGTGAACAACAAAAACAACAACAACAACAAAAACAAGGTCAACTATATTATTCGACCAGCGATACATCTGCATCAGCAACACCATCAATAACAGCCGCAATGTCATCAACTCTGACATCATTATGGGATACCCATTCACTGGATGCCATCGATCAGGAATATTTACAATCCCATCAGATACAAATTGAAAACAAATTCATTGCAGTCGAATGGATATTGAAATGTGAATGTACAAATAACGTAAGTCTGTGAGAGATAGAAAATGAAAAAGAAGAAAATTTCTTGAATAAAAACGTAAATTTGATTTTTTTTCTCTGATAACAATAATGCGAATAAAGGAATGACTGCATGGGGGAGGGGAAGGGGAAGGAATAACAGTTTAGTGAACTGACAGGAAGGAAATTAAAATAAAATTTGAAGAGGAAGTCAACAATTTTCATTTTGTAAATCATTAGTAAGGAAATAGTTTCTGTTCTGTTTTTTCCTTCCCTTCTCTTCTCTTCTCATCTCCTTTCATTTTCATTTTCCGTTGAAAATTTCAAGTGAAAATTTAAATGAACGCTTCCACTTCACTCAATGTGACATTTTACATGAAAAGTATCAAGAAAAAAAGGAAAAATTTCTTTAAGAAAACATTTAATGCTTAAGAGCGGATTCCATTATAATTTTAATGGCAAAACATTTCATTTCTCTTTTTATATTTTTTTTTTCTTTTCTTTTCTTATTATTTCTTGATTTCATTGTAATGATGAATGTTGAAGATATTTCCTCAATTGTTTAAATCTTCCATTAAGATGTCACATTACTTTTCCATTTGTAATCTTGCCAGCCATTGTTAGCAAATCAATGAATTTTTATTGTTTCTTATTCATACACCCCCCTGCTGCTACTGCTGCTGCTGCTGCTGCTATTGTGCGAGAGCATTATGACAACGATTTGTTTGCATTTTCTTAACAATTATTGTCTTCCTTTCTCCTTACATTTTAAGGACTTTTATTATGACTGTATCGGCATAAAAGTCATCATTATTCACGCATTTTGTATACCATACATGCGATACATGGCTATAGGAAAATATAGAAACCAATTGAGGAAAATGATAAAAATCTAAAGGAAATAAAAATTTCTTTTTCCTCTTACGGATACAGTAGGTATAACTTGACTTGATTGGAAATTTGGCATGATCATGAAATGATATTGAAAACAGAACAGAGAAAAGTACATGGTAGCAGCTCATCTAACATCTTGATCAGTGGTAGTTTGCAGATTACATGGTTTCATCAGAACCATAAAATTGCTTCAGAGTGTCTAGGTTTAGTTTGTATAAGCGGATCAGTCCTCCTAAATTATTATCTTGGATTGCTGACACCCCAGACTTTTACAACGCCTTGTACTGAAGTGGATTTCATAATTAATTTATCTTGTTTTGATAAGTTTCCCATTTGAAGATTTTATTCTCCAAGTTAAGGTTACGGGAACATAATTATTGGGATGTGAAGATCACTCCCTTCACCGCAAAAGTCAAAACCATTTTTCCTTTCTGATATCGGTTGCAAAATTTCAAGGCCCATCAAATCTATCGCTTGTCATCTCCATAACTTATGGAGAACTCTCTGGGCTTGTTAATTGCGAAAGAATGCAGAATGAACTGAAGGCCATAACAAAAAGACCCTCAAGCTTTGTAAAATAGCGTTACCAATGAGTATTTTTTCGGAGCAGCATCACTCTCTACCGAAGAGATGGATGCGTTTAGAACCTATTGAGCTACTGCTATATTATCCTGAGTATCCTTATGTCCATATCCATCAGTTCCCTAAGATCATTTAATCTACTAGCATGAGCATCTCTCAGACATTGTAGAGCTGTCTGTCAATGACATAGCGCTGGCCATGTTCTCAATGGGTGAAGAACAATTATCTTCTGTTTTCATCTTGACAACTTCTGAAATGATGGTTTGTCATATGCTTCTGATCAATGTGTCTCGCATGAGTACCCATTAAGCAATGCCCAATAATGATTCTAACAAAAAATATTGTTTGAGTTTGATCAGTGAGAAAATGCGAACTCCAACTATTTTTGATTAAACTTAGTGCATTATCTAGCCTAGCAAGAATCCATTACTGCGTTTTTAATAATATGTTCACAGACATCCAAAGGAATTCCTAAATTCGATGGTTAAGCCATCCACTTTCTGGTATACCACTATGTCCCGGTACTTATATGGTATGAATGTCGCTTTGCTATGTCATTGACAGATTTCCGAAAGTCACATATTGCGTTGGAGGCTGTCACATTCATCCAGAAGGAAATATCCTACCTAGAAACATTTCAATTGATAATAATAAGATGGAAATCAGGCCATATGTGTCAAATACTTCGGCCTAAAAGACACTGTTGTCTTATCGAATGAGAATTATCGAATGAGCACTATCGAATGAGCTATGCCAGCCAAAACTTACTGGTAATAAGACCTTCTAGATATAGACCTTAACAGTTGTTGTACTTTGGACAGGAAAGACGGTTTACATGGCAATCCATGACAGGAACTATGAATTCAAGTTTAATAACGGCTATGAAGACTTGGACGTCTTATCAGATGTGAGGCCAGGGTTCAAACCCTAGGTCAGACATCTTTAACAAAATGAAATTGGAAAAACATATTTCTTCGGCGTCTGCCTCTCAGCAGATTTCTGGCAAAAACTCTGAGACTAAATAAAAAATGCCATGAAAAATTTCTCAAACAAATTTGTTGTTCGAAATTGACTTTAAACTTTAGGTTCCGGCACTCATGGACAAAATTAACACACACAGCATAAGTGGTGCAAGATGCTATGAAGGAGTTGTAAAGACCAATTATCTATGTATGTATGACGACTCTTTTTGATCTAGAAAAGCTGAAAGTAGCAACAGAAGAGACTGCATTTGAGCACCAAGTGTGTAGCACTAGGGTATATTAAAAGGATGATCAGTAGCAAGTGGCATGATTTCCCCAAAGTAAAGTCTTTGGTGGATTAAAGGTTATACAACTATGACTATAGTAATCTCACTTTCATTTTACATTACCTTACACGAATTCTCTGTAAAGTAGAAGAACCAAATAATATTGCCGGATATTTATTAGCAACAGAATTCCTAAATGCCATACGAAAGTAAAATACAATATTAAGCCGATTTGTTATTTTTATCATTGAAATAAAATTTCATACACCGGCTGTGACATTAAAAAAAAAAAAAAAAAACAAAATGCTGTAAAGAATCGAAACGAATAAAAAAAGGAAAACATAACAGGGTGAAGAAAGAACAGAATCAAATAAAAATCAAAATAGAATTACAATAAAACGAATGAAACTCATAAAATGTAAGATGAAGAAGGAGAAAAAGAAGAAGAACTCTCTTAAAATCATAATGTCATTATAATAATACGCATTAAAGTAAACACTGGAACACTGCTAACTCGATTTACAGCGGAGTTAGGCATTTCATAGAAGAAAAGTGGAAATTTTTTTTTAAATTTATTTTTATTAAAAAGGGTTACGGGGATGAAAACTTTTTAAAGAAATATTTTCCATAAGGACAGATAGCAAGTTAAACGAGGTTTAGGTGTTTGTAAGAGTATGAAAGCATATCGTAAAACACTTATTGAAATTTGTGGTCTCCACATTCTTAAGAAATTGATTATAATGCTTTACAACAACAACAATAACAACAACAACAAACCGAAATATTTTCCTTTATTTGCAATTTCATTTCATTCGAAAATAAAATTCAATTCCTAAGAAATTATTTCCTTTTTTTTTACCGTGTTGAGATCAGTTTCATTTCAATTGCTTTTTTACATGGAGGCTTAGAAATCCATTTATACTCTCATATTTCATTGGAAATCAATAGAGAGAGAGAGAGAGTAAGAGGCTATGAAAATGCAAAACAATATCGTGTGTTAGAAATAATATGTCACAATAACAATAACAACCACAACAATAAAAAAAAGGAAAATCATAATGTACTGCTCTCATAAGGTATTGTTTTCGCATTTGCTGATGCTGAAGCAAAAAAAGAAAAAAAAAATAAAAAATCTTGTAACACAATGAATGAATGAATGAATGAATGAGTGCTGAACAGTAACAATTGCATGAAGTAAAACAACATAAGAAAACAATTCTTTATAACAACAACAATAACATTAAAATCGAAATGGGAAGGAGAGAGAAAACCAACTTCAGAAATTTTATTAAGATTTCGCCGTATAGTGGAGACAATGAAATTTTAAATGGAAATCAAAAGAAAAATGAAACAAAAAATGAAACAAAGAAAAATATTCTTCACTTCTCTTGCAATATTCGTAATGTCAATTCCAGCAGCAGCAGCAGCAGCAGCAGTCTATTGTTTGAGTTTAAAACAATTGTTTCCTGGTTTTAAAGGATTTCGTTTTTCTTCGTTTTGTTTTCAGTTTGAATTCCTTGTTTTTATTGAATATTTTGCTTCGATATTCAATGCAACAGAATGTTTAAATTCTTTGGATTCTTGAAATTCTTATAATTTTATTAATCCTTTGCCAATAAGTTATCAAAAGATACGTAGTTTGCACTATAAAGGATACTCAACTTTCTATTTCTAAAGCTTAAGAAGCGAAGCTTTCGACAACGTCTAGTCTTAAGCTTCAAATTGTAAACAAATATGATCAAAACTAATGTGATGTAGACATAAGACTGCAGAAAAATTCAAAGAAGGTTCAATTTAGCGCACCAAGCCACTTCAATGTGGTTACTGCTTCGGCAATACACTACGCTGCTCATCTGAGATACGCTTAGAACTTTGGAGTAGGCTGGATATTTTGTTTTTTAAACAAGTCATAAAGCATTTTAAAGCTTAGCCTCTATCCACTAAAACTACTACTACTAAGGTGGAATCCTTCGACAACCATTGATTAACTATTACGTCAGTAGGACGATCAGAACATCATATTCATTACAGTTCAGTTTATTTCGCTGTATAGGGAGGGTTATCAATCGGTTTAACTTTAAGCTATTGGTTATTTCGAATCTGGCAATACTTATGTCATTCTATTCTGTCACAAAATTCAGTGTATTATCTCCACTGAACGTAATGAATCGATTTAAAATGGAACAACGTTGGGATTTATTAAAAATTTGTTTCAACGAGAAATTGCACGATGATATTTTTCATATTGTTGGAAACTTTATTTAGCAAAATTGTTTTATTTAGGGTTCAGTAAACCCACACTTTGTCTTACAGAAACCAATGTGCACCCATTACGAAGGACTGTCTGGTAAGGCTTGTAGGGCGGAAGCAACATTGGCCCATATTCCTTTGAAAATCAGGATAGTGCAAACCATTACGGTCAATGGAGACACCTAAGGCACTATGATGACCGATTTTTTTGTATCCTCTCTTCATGGTATTGATGTGAACGATTTTTGGTTTCAACAGGATGGTGCAGCATCTCACGTCACAATCGATTTATTGCATTAAACTTTTGATGGCCCCTTAACTAGCCGAAATGGGAGATCAATTGACAGCCAAGAAGCTGCGATTTGACGCTGTTAGACTATTTTCTGTGGAGCGTCGTTAAAGAAAAGTGGTATGCCGACAAACCAGAGACAACTGAGCATTTGAAGGCCAACATTTGTGAAGGCATTGCGGAAATACGACCCCATACACTCGAAAAAGCGTACGAAAATTGGTCCGATCAAATTAGGTACTGTGAGGCCAGCTGTAGCAGCCACATGAATGAAATAATATTGCGTTTCTAACCGGAACAATTGTACTTCAAAACAAAATAAATTCATTGGAAGAATATCAAACCGGTTTTGTTTTTTTTTGCATTTTTAAATTCATAATTTTTCCACCCTGTACTATCACTCCCTTCCTTAAACTTGCTTAGCTTTTAATGTCGTTGTAGCTCTCTCTCTCTCTCGATTAGTTGGCCGGCATTCCAATAGCCACTCGATTGTCACATTTAGGTAATGGGACTTTGAACGGTTGGTCTACAGCCAACAATCTTCTTTAATACAAATTGTTTTTGGTGAATCTGTAGCAATATCAAATTACGCATTCCACTCGTCCTGTTAATATGGACTGCTATGACACATTTGACTACTATTTGGTAGTTCAAATCGGAGCCATTATTGTTAGGAACATTCCTGATCTTATAGCATTTGTGTGCAGTGTAACTTACTCTTCAACTGAACTTATTTTCTTTTAATAAGTGTGAGATGCAGTTTTTAAAATGAAGTGGTAAATACACCACAGCAATCCAGATTCGAATCTACAAGAAGGCGAATAATTTTCATCATGGTCCAATACATTCGAAATCATGCAACCAGAAAGCCTCCTAATCCCTGACAACATCAGAGATTGCAATATTAACAACGAGCATTACAGAAAGACAATTAAAGTTGGCAACCCTACTATTCCAGGACCTGCACTCGCTTGGAAATAAAAATTTAATTTATGATTCATACTCGCCGAAATTTGTGTTGTATTTGACTTTATCAAACATGCTGTTATTATAGCTTAAGGCAAAACAACTTGACTACTCTATGCTGCTCTAAGCAATGCATTTCTATTGCAAATATGTGTGTGAGCTTTCAACAGCTGTTATCTTTCAATTTTTATGCAAATTTCTCATTCATTCACTATGATAGAAAATAATAGTTTTGCACTTAAAACAACAACAATTGAGACAGTGATATTGTTACTGTCAAAATGCCACTCTTTCTATCTGTCTGTCTGTCATTTTTCAAAATATTTATTTAGCCAAACGAAACCATTTCAGTTCGGTTTTCTTTGTTATCATCAGTCCGACCATGAGACTAATATGCATAATCAGCTTCAATGCATTTTATATTTCTTAAAAAAAAGAAAAAGAATAAGCAAAAGCTCAACATAAAAACAAAAAATAAAAGAGAAACAACGGCATGTAAATTAAATAAAGATTCCTAAGAAACCCACCCACTCTTCCGGTCAGACATACAAACAAGCATTGCAGAGCACTGATAGTGGCAAAGAAATGCTTGTAAAACATTCATTATATTCAACTGTTGGTGTCTTTTACGGGTTTTTTTTTCTACACTCATTTACTCACACTATCATACTCTCATACTCTCACCAATTAACATTCACACTCTATTCTCGTATATTTAATAGGAAGAAAAAGCAAAGCGAGAATCAACCATGTTTTGTTTAGTGGGTGTTTAACATACTGTTTGTGTGGGCGGCCATTATGGCATGCAATGGTGGTTGTGCCGTTAGAATCGGTTGCCATTGTTATTTTAGTGTTGTATTGCGTAAAGCATGCTTCAGTGTATGAGTGTGTACTGCTGCTATTGCTTGCGAAATAACGATGGATGTGTTTACAAATGCAACAGCGTGTTGTATGTGTATGTGTGTGTTAATATTGTATTAAAGCTTTATTAGCATTTTAGACGATCTTAAAAGTCACTCACTCAGAAGCATAGGAATCAGCAGAGTAACAGACAGCGACATTCATTGAAACGGAAATCAAGAAAACGTTGAGACAAATTAGTTTCGCTGTACATTTTACGCTTGATGGCTGCGATAAATGTCAAATAAATGTTTAGATTTCGTGCAAATCCATCTGTTTTATAAACAATAGAATAAATTAGCTGCTGCTGCTTCTCACTTAACATTACAATGTAGGAGAGAGAGAGAGAGAGACAGAGAGAGAGAAAGAGAGGGAAACAGAGTGTAAGAGAATTTAAAATCTTAATTTCGTAATGGCAAGCGTTATGCTTAAGAAATTGATTGCAATTTTGCCATTTCAAGACTTGTATCTTGTATCTTGTATAGGACAAGGGGTTTATGATTTATGAAATTCAATTTATAACCTCTTAACTGATTACAGCGATTAGAATCATTTAAAACGTAAAGAACACAGGAGTGGCTGATAACAGAGCGAAGGTAATGACTGATTTGGTAATTAAGAAGATTTAGTATTTCCATTAAAAGTACTTTTCATGAGTTGTTAATAACTTTTATTTAAAACGAAATGAATTAGACAAGAGCTGTGAGTAGAAAGCTATGGCATGAGTTTAAATACTCACAAGAAAGGTAATATTCTGTACACTACTACTGGCGTTGCCATAGAAACAACATTCTCAATGAAAATCTATCAGATTGTGTTGGCTGTAGTTAGTGAGAAACCTCTCTCTCTCTCTCTCTCATGGATTCAGGGGATTTCTCAAGACAGGCAGGTTCAAACCCAACATTCCAAGGATTGTAGATGAACTCTTAACAGAGCGAACGAACAGTATTTAAGTAGACACTGTATGCAACCGTTGAAGTCCCTGTAGTCTGGTAGGTAGTGTGTTGTCTTATTAGACATGAGGCTAGGGTTCAAACCACAAGTCAGACATCTTACTTACTTACTTAATTGGCCATTACAACCCTTCAGTCAGGATTACGGCCTATCTTCTCACACCACTTATATTCTGTGTGTTAATTTAATACATGAGTGGCGGGACCTACAGTTTAAAGTCGATTCCGAGAACGACAGAGTTTTGAGAAACTTTTCATGGCAATTTTATTTACTCTCAGAGTTTTTGCCAGAAATCTGCTGAGAGGAAGCCGCCGAAGAAATATTTTTTTCATATTTCGTTTTTGATGTCTGACCGGGATTCGAACCCTGGCCTTTCGTCTAATAAGCCAGCACACTACCTACTAGACTACGGCGACTTCCAAGTCAGACATCTGCCATCTGTTTTCTGAGAAGAACGCTGAGAGAAAATAAAATTGCCATGAAAAGTTTCTCAAAAAAATCTGGTGTTTGGAGTTGACATTAAACCGTAGGTCCCGCCACTCATGCATCAAATTAACATACACAACATAAGTAATGTTCGGAGCTAGATTGCAGTCTTGGCTGATGGGTTAAAATGGCCAATTATGTTAGGCATACATGGCACCCTTGCTAGAAAACAAAATGCACGTATGTATCTAGACAATTTCGTACCACTACTATCCTACTAAGCATTAGCTTAATGAAAAACGTAGGATAATTAGTTAATATGCCTTCAATTTCAAAGCCCGATCTAGCCTTGTCTTGTCAAAACTAACAATGGAATGCTGAACAGAATAGGCTGTGGAATATATACTAAGTTTCTGACATTAAACAGAAGACGGGGGTTACATCCCTCAAAAACTCCTGATTTACTCAGACACCCAGGCGGAAA
>QOCX01000805.1:23174-52833 GCA_005959815.1 Sarcophaga bullata
AAAAAAGCTAACGTCAGAAATTGCTTTGCTATTGAAATGCCAAGAGCTGATAAAACCGATTGCCGTAGTTTAACTAGATCTCTTCTCTAGTCATTATATGAGCAGTATTGCTGGACTGATCTTAACAAGAAGTGGAGAGACTGTTGCCCTTTCTAAGATTGCCTAGCCATTCCATACACGATTGCTTTTCTAACAGGTCACTGCCTTATTTGAAGGCCAGACATGCCTTAGAAGGAGTAGAAGGAGACAATATTTTACTTCAAGTGTCCAATGTTGATCTCTTTTATCCTTTATCTATCATCCTAGCTAATCACCTAACCTAACTGTACCCTCCAAAGAGAATTACTGTCTGAATGGAGTAGTTAAGCTTTGAATAGGGTAATACATGTCTCTATCTTCTGTCCTCCAGATGGACATGGATGTCTCTATCTTCTGTCCTCCTGATGGAAATCTGTACGAAAAAATTCCATCCGGAAATCTTTGTAGGGATTAATGTTTTTAATGATTGCAACACCATTCCAAATTATAACTGCATTGAGTTCTGAAGTAACTAACAAAGCATAAAACACCCGTACTGTACTGTCCAAAAAACATGCTGAACATTGATCGACTAAAGCTATTCTCCCTGGTAGATTAAAAACATCGGTGGTTCTTTCTCACCATATACAGAATCCGCAAATCATCTACATCCGGCATAGACAATTAAATAAGAGAGTGATGACTTTGTAAATACCTATGCATGGACGATTAATTACCGTTATGGAGTGTAAACCTAACCTCAAAACACCAATGTCGTTATAAAAGTACTTGACGCAGTTACTTCATTCATTTGAAATTAAGTTTCCATTGTGTTTTTAAATATTTAAAATCATAGAGTATTTATTAGTTTAAATAACAATAATTAAAGCAGATTTAAATACATTTTACAACTGAGATGGCACCATTTTATAGTAATCCATTAAACGTTGAGCTTCCCGCCAGCCACTCTCCACGGCGCCATGAACCGTGGAGTAGAAATGATTGTGTGTTGATTCACCAGCAAATTGCAGCAAAGGCTTGCCCTGGCTATCAGTCAAAGGTGTGGCCAAATCCCAGGCACCAGTACGCAACTCATCGGTATACATGGAACGGAAAGTGTAGCTGCCACGAAAACTAGCATTCGAATGCCATTGGGTGCGTATAAAGTTTATGGGCTGGGGTATGGCAAAACTAAAGAATTTACGGAATAGCCATAGCAAACCATTCAAGACTTCATCTTCGCTTAAGGATTCCATATAACGGGCATGAGGACCTATAATCCAACCTTGCAAAAGACGTGGTTGATAGGACACGCGATAGAAACCGAATACACTTTCCAGCCAGAATAGTTCAGAGTTTCTCAGTTCCTCTAGATCTTCGGCCTGCCACAGGAAACACATACCAGACCAGCAAGAAGGACCAAAGGGTTCTTGAAATTCCAGGAAAAATTTATCCACTGTGCCTATTTTAAGACCTTCAATGGCTTTGATTTTTTGACGCGGTAATGGTGGTGTAAATAGTGATGCATGGCTTTCTTTTAACACGCCCAAAGAGGTGGTGCATATAACATGATCGGCTGTTATTACTTGGCCATTAAAACAAGTCAATTTGATTTTTTGATTTCCAGGCAACCAATTGATATTTTTCACTCTGTGATTGAGTAAGACACGTTTCTCTAATAAACCTAAGGGTTTGTCTTGTTGGCTTTGCATTAGTATGTTCAAAAATGTTTTAAACCCCTTATCCTTCCAATTGAGCAGAATATCACCTTCACATAGCCAGTATTCCAGGTGACCTTTGCCGGATACCTCAAACAAATGATCGGCAGCCTCTATGGAGCTTTCGAATTTTTTGAAATTTTCAAAGAACTCACGTGCAATAGTACGATCCACTTTAGGTGATAACTTATCGACTTCACACCAAAACTTCTCAGTTAGATAGGCACCCAGGGAACCTTCATAAGCCATCAAATCCTGCTGTCTTTCAGGTATTGAGTTGAAGGCAATTGTTTTCAATTTTTCACTTAAATCCTCGGGTAAAATTTCTTTATTCGATCTGATGCACTTGTAGTCATCGTATGTCGAGCCAGTACTCTCCAATACATTTAAATGCTTGCTTTGCACTGTTTCATAGACGACATTGTTTTTCTCACCATGACACCACTGAGCACCCAAATCCACCACATTATCAGCAAATGGTATGGTGTATATACGGCCACCAATACGATTTTCAGCTTCTACGATAATCACATTTTGACAGCCGGCCTGTAAGAGTTTTGTAGCGGCCGCTATACCCGATGGTCCGGCCCCTACTACCACAATACGAGCTGTATTTAACGATTTACGTACAATGTTCGACATTTTCTTGTTGCTTTGTAATCAAGAGAAAAAATATTTTCGTTTATTTTCTTTTTTTTCTGATTATTTTCAATAGTTTTTCTTTGTTTTTTGTTGACAATACGTTATTGAAAAATCAATTTCACAAACGTCACACTACCTTAGTTCTTTACTATTCAACCGTTCGGTCGATACTGAGGGAAATTTCTGCTCTGTGTTGTATTTAATGCATGCGCATGTTCGGTGAGCATAAGAATTTAAGAGAAGCCTTCCATAATTGTTAATTGTTCTCTTAAACAGTGAGTGCTATTGTTGTTTGTGTATCTTTTAGATGCTTAAGCAGGTAATATATACTTTAGTTATTAGATAGAACATATTGTTTGTATCTTATTAACACGGTTAAGTAGTTCTAAACAAATGTTTTTGATTAAAAATTTAACCGCAAAAAAGTACATTTAAAAATAGATTTGATAGAGAGTACCCTACGGCTTTTATTAAATGCTTATTAAGCAGTTAATAAGCAAAATAAGGGGCATTACACTTTAAGATAAGCTAAGCAACATTTGGTGCGTATCACTTGAATGCAGACTCACATCTTTAGTAACAGAAAAGAAAAGAAGTTCACGTATTTAAAGTGTTTAGGTACCTTAATGCAAAATCTGAAAATAACCCTTCTTAGTGTACGTGTTTATCTAATTCGACCATACTTTCTTTATAAATAAACTCATGATTTTCTATTACCTTGTCTCACATATTAAATTCTTAAATCTTATCAATTCTATATTTACTGTGAAGTAAAATTTGATATAAAACAGCAATGTTTGCTTATAATAAAATACAATTCAATTACAGTAGAATACCTTCCAACATCAATATATTACAGCAAAAAAAAAATTTAAAACGAATCAAAAATCTCCAAAACAGGCAATAACTGTGAACTTTTTCGTGCTGATTTAGATTTAAGCGATCTTAGTAACTTCAGACTTACCGTTATAGTTTCTTGCAGTTTGAGGTTAGATTGTAGGTTAGGTTTGATTGTAGTTTCTTGCATTTTGAGATAGATTGTAGGTTAGGTTTGATTGAAAGACTGACATACTACTGTAATAACATTGTTACGGCTTTATCACGATCGATTGTGACCCTGCAAAGAAAAAAGATAGAAAAAGGGATTAAAAATAGAAAAAAAAATAAGAAAAAGACAGGAAGAAAAAGAGAGAAACAAGAAGCCATTGCCTTATGATATAATATTCTGCAGATGGATACTAGCTGCTAAGATGTACTAGATAGTCAATACCGTATATTATATCTTGAAGACTGCAGTCCTTCCATACCATCAATCGAATACCCAGATATTTCTGTCTACTTACCTGCAGATAAGGACAGGGCCATTTAATATAATATTTTAGTCAGAATTACTATGTAGCTTCACATACCACTTATGTTACGTGTGCTAATTTGTATACGTGAGTGGCGGATCTTTTCATGTAATAAGCCCACACACTACCTACTAGACTACGGCAACTAGACCCCGGTCAGACATCAAAAACGGAATATGAAAAAAAAATATTTTTCGGCGGCTTCCTTTCAGCAGATTTCTGAAGATTCTGAAATAAAATTGCCATGAAAAGTTTCTCAAAAATCAATCGTTCGGAGTCGACTTTAAACTGTAGGTCTAGCCACTCATGTATAAATTAACACACACAGCATAAGTGGTGTGAGAAGCTAGGCCGTAATCCTGACTGAAGCATTGTAATGGCTAATTGCGTATGTATGTATGAGTAGCGGTTCCACATTTAAAAATGCCTGGCCTGGGGTTTTAATCGTGGCCTCTCACCTAATAAGCTCTTAGATTATGGGGACTTCGCATAGCCTACAGGAATCAAAGATCATTCCTATTGCATCTACTGATCTTATATTTAAAGGCTATGAACTTTTGTAAGTTGTATAATAGCTTACTTTTCCCTCCTACTCATGCTCATGATTAGTTTCGAAGTTTTTTATGGATTAAGCTTTGGCCTTAGGCTTTTGGAAAACTCCACATTCCGATACAGATCTCCAAGCACGATTAATGGTCAACCGAAACTGTTTCTATCACCTTTCACGCATTAATCGAACTGATTTTTTCCGATGGCAGCTTATATTGACTTTGAAGACTGCTATGGATTGTGGCTTTATGTGGATTTATGAAAACCCCATCAGAAACAGTTTAACGGGGTAAATCGGTTGGCTGGTTTTGTGCGTTAATTTTACAAATAAGTGGCTGGACTTACAGTTTAAAGAATCGACTCCGAACGACAGATTTTTGAGAAACTTTTCATGGCATTTTTTCTTTTACTTTCTCTTAGACTTTTTGCCAGAAAGCGGCTGACAGGAAGTCGCCGTAGAAGTATTTTTTCCAATTTCGTTTTGAAAGAAAGCCCATTGCCTTATGATATAATATTCTGCAGATGGATACCTAGCTTAAGATGTACTAGATAGGTCAATACCGTATATTATATCTTGAAGACTGCAGTCCTTCCATACCATCAATCGAATACCCAGATATTTCTGTCTACTTACCTGCAGATAAGGACAGGGCCATTTAATATAATATTTAGTCAGAATTACTATGTAGCTTCACATACCACTTATGTTACGTGTGCTAATTTTGTATACGTGAGTGGCGGATCTTTTCATGTAATAAGCCCACACACTACCTACGTAGACTACGGCAACTAGACCCCGGTCAGACATCAAAAACGGAATATGAAAAAAAAATATTTCTTCGGCGGCTTCCTTTCAGCAGATTTCTGAAGATTCTGAAATAAAATTGCCATGAAAAGTTTCTCAAAAATCAATCGTTCGGAGTCGACTTTAAACTGTAGGTCTAGCCACTCATGTATAAAATTAACACACACAGCATAAGTGGTGTGAGAAGCTAGGCCGTAATCCTGACTGAAGCATTGTAATGGCTAATTGCGTATGTATGTATGAGTAGCGGCCTTACATTTAAAAATGCCTGGCCTGGGGTTTTAATCGTGGCCTCTCACCTAATAAGCTTACTAGATTATGGGGATTCGCATAGCCTACAGGAATCAAAGATCATTCCTATTGCATCTACTGATCTTATATTTAAAGGCTATGAACTTTTGTAAGTTGTATAATAGCTTACTTTTCCCTCCTACTCATGCTCATGATTAGTTTCGAAGTTTTTTTAGGATTAAGCTTTGGCCTTAGGCTTTTGGAAAACTCCACATTCCGATACAGATCTCCAAGCACGATTAATGGTCAACCGAAACTGTTTCTATCACTTTCACGCATTAATCGAACTGATTTTTTCCGATGGCAGCTTATATTGACTTTGAAGACTGCTATGGATTGTGGCTTTATGTAGATTTATGAAACCCGTCAGAAACAGTTTAACGGGGTAAATCGGTTGATTGGTTGTGTGCGTTAATTTTACAAATAAGTGGCTGGACTTACAGTTTAAAGAATCGACTCCGAACGACAGATTTTTAAGAAACTTTTCATGGCAATTTTTTCTTATTTTCTCTCAGAGTTTTTGCCAGAAATCGGCTGAGAGAAAGTCGCCGTAGAAGTATTTTTTTCCAATTTCGTTTTGTTTGGAGATGTTTGACCTGGGGTTTGAACTATGGCCTCAGTCTAATAAGCCAACACACTATCTACTAGACCAGCAGCAGCAGTAGCACCAGAAGCAGAAACAGTAAAATGGTTAACAGCGGAAACCACAAATTTCATGACTATGATGACAGTGAAAATGTTGACAACCATGAAAGCAACAGAAAAAAGATACAACGTTTTAAAATGAAACGTTATAACAACAATAACAACAACAACAACAACAACAATAATAATAAGAAAGAAAATTACCAAAAACAGATGGCAAAAATAACAACAAGACTTATTGATAATGATGCCGGGCAAAGATGGAGCGATGAACATGATGAAGGTGACAATGACGACATTGAAGATGATCAACACGATGATGATGATGATAATGATGCTGCCGAAACGGATGTGGATAATGACAGCGACATAAACATTAAAATCAAAAGCAACAGCAAGAGCAACAGCAACCATAATTTTAACAGTCATGACGAGAGAGTAAATGTCAGAGACAGAGACCGAGACAGAGACAGAGACAGAGTCATAGCCAAGGCTAAAGCTAAAGCCATTATTAATAGTGAAGGATATATTAATGGCCACTGGACTTATAGCCACAACCACAAAAAGCAAACAAAAGATTATGATGGAATTTATAAAAACACAAACAACAATAACAACAACAACAATAACTATAACTATTACAACAATAACGACAAGCATCATGAAACTAAAGAGTATAACGATAATGGTGAAAAGGAAATGGAAGTGGAAAAACACAAAAATATACAGAAAAAATGGTCACAATCATTGTCATACTCATTATTAACGCACGATAAGGATGAGGAGGATGAAGAAGCAATGCAGTCAGCTTCCTCGTCCTCATCATCGTCGTCTTCGTCATATGAAATACAACCTGATATAATACCAGATCCGCCAACACCATTTTCCGCAAATAAGCACACAAGCAACAACACCAACAACAAGAACAACAACAACAATAGCCAGAATAGCAATAACAATAAGGATAATAATAAAAGTCCACAGACAAACCGATTAAAAGAGAAATTTAAACTAAAGCACAACACAAAACAACAACAGCAGCAACAGCAACTGCAGCAAAACAAACAACACTATGAACATTGGTTACTAAAACAGTACGACAACAATAAGCCCCATCAACAAACAAATCTAGCAACATAGCAGCATCACTATCACGAACAACAACGACTACATCAACAACATGGTAAATTTAAACAGAAACAGCACCACAAACCTCACCATCATCATCACTTACACCAGCAGCAACATGCAGAAAATCAGCAGCAACAACTAAAATGGTCAACAAATTACCATCAACATTAGCTCTCTCTCTCTCTTTAGTTAAGTTATTCGATTCTTTTTTTTTTAATGTAACAACAACAACAGCAATGAGAGTAAAAATAACATTAAGAACAAGAAGAGAAAAAATTCAACAAAACAAACGGAGTCTAAACGTGTAGATAACATAACAACATAATCACTCGTTAAATACTTTTTTTCTTGTGCTACAAAAATTCAGTTTTTAGAAGAGGGGAAAGGAATGTTTTTTGAACAGGACTATGGGAAAATAAGATAAAATTGCGGATCTATTGGAGTTAGAATAAGATATTAAATATGTTAACTTTTACTAGGAATCATTGGTGACACAGCTATCGCCATCACCAAAGACATGTAAGTTAAGTGCTCTCAGTAAGTGGAGATTAAAGGCGGTAATGTCAGTTCTTTGGTTTTGAATGGCAGATAGGTAGCTAAGGTAGCTGCTATCAATCCAAAAGAATAAACCCTCATTTTGAATGGATAAGCCATTTTTTACCACAGACTATCGTTTCCGCAAGTGCTATCTTAAATGGCTTCTGTGCGTCTAATAGACCCATTTCGGCTTCAAAATTTCATCTTCTGTAGATCGGTGTTATCATCTGATACTAGAAGCTAAAATGATTTCTTCTCCTACAACATACTACTAGATTATAGCCAAGAGGTGAAGGACAATTTATATCCTTGCATTCCTTTACACATCCTGCAGAAAACATTGACCATATAGCGAAGGCCAATTTGTTTTGCATGATTACCCAGAATACAATGTCCAATTATGACACCGATAACAATGGCAAGCCTGCCTTATCCTTACCTCAAAGGAAAAAGCAGACGAAAACGCTAGAGTTATACACAGAATCAATTACTGCCTTATCAATTAAGAGCTTGTGTAATTCCTAAAATAAAGGACTCACATGTGGTGAGATAGTTTTACTATCGGTGTCGATGTGATGTCAAACTTTCTTTCAAGGACGCGCGCTCAGCCGTGTTCTTTAATACTGTTCCCATAAATACATTGCAATTTCATGACTTAGGTTACATCGGTCTTAGGACTCTCTCTACCGGCTACGTCCTGGCGTTAGCCATACAAGCAACCGTCCTTTCTCAAAGACCTTTAAGAAATTCAGTCTCTCAAAAACGTACATAAAGATCACCAAGCTGGTGGTGTTCTAAGCACCAAACGTCTCTTTCACAAAATGTGGCAAGCCTTGTTTAAGTAATAACTCAAGCAATGGTCTACTACAAGTGTACCCTACTTAATGAAAAATACGAAACTATTTGATTTGCCTCTGGCATAATCATGCTGGTAAGTGTTAAACTGATTCTCATTTCGATTAGTAAGTATTTCGTTCCTGTGATATTTTATAAGTCCCAGGCTCAAGTCTAAGCAAAATTGTCCCTCGTTTCGACATATGTCTGTCATCCTCGTAAGCCTTATACTTAGGAATCTAATCTGATGCAACCGTATTTCGAGTAAGCTTTGGCATTCACGTATTATTTCCAAGGTATTCGTAATCGCTTAGGACATTTTTCCATGGAGACACACCCCCTGGGCATATTTTTTAATAACATGAATGTCAACAAAGAAATTTAAGAGTAGACATGGAACTCTGGGTCTATCGTTTCCCACTCCTGTTCTACAATTTTCTAGCTTAGATCCGGCAATGTACCATAGCTGAGGAAGTTCCTCTAAAGCGTTAGAGACCTCAATTTTCCCGCATAATACAAGACTTTTAAACTTGCGGCGCTGGATATTCATAAAATCTTCAAAATTTTAAATCTTTTGAAACCATAAGTGCCACAGTCACCGTATTTTAGTAGGTAGTGTGTTGGCTTATTAGACGTGAGGCCACGGTTCAAGCCACAGGTCAGAGTAAAAACGAGGTATGAAGAAATATCTTTTCGGAGAGTAAATAAAATTGCCTTTAAACTGTAGATCCCGGCTCTTATGGATAAAATTAACACACAACATAAGTGATGTGGAAAGCTAGGTTCGTAATCCTGACTATATATGTACGTATGTATGTATAAAGTGACTTTCAGTTGTCCTTACTTTCCAAGATATTTCGATGACTTAAAAGCATAGGAAAGCCTTCAAAATATTAAAAACCAATTACTGAAAATCGTTTAATTTTTAATTAAAAAAACCGCTCTGAGCTGTAATCTGGTAAAATTTAAAATAAAAAATTGAAATTAAAGAAAATCGTTTAAAATTGGAATTTTTTTTTTTAAATATATGGCTTAACTATCCAACACCAAACTGAATATAGAGCCGTTATATCAACATTGATTCCTGTGGTAAAGGATATACAAAAAATAAATAAAATAAGAAAGAGAGAAAATCTGATGCAACCGTATTTTCGAGTAAAGCTTTGGCCATTACGTATTATTTCCAAGGTATTCGTAATCGCTTAGGACATTTTTCCATGGAGACACACCCCCTGGGCAATATTTTAATACATGAATGTTCAACAAAGAAATTTAAGAGTAGACATGGAACTCTGGGTCTATCGTTTCCCACTCCTGTCTACAATTTTCTAGCTTTAGATCCGGCAATTGTACCATAGCTGAGGAAGTTCCTCTAAAGCGTTAGAGACCTCAATTTTCCCGCATAATACAAGACTTTTAAACTTGCGGCGCTGGATATTCATAAAATCTTCAAAATTTTAAATCTTTTGAAACCATAAGTGCCACAGTCACCGTAATTTTTAGTAGGTAGTGTGTTGGCTTATTAGACGTGAGGCCACGGTTCAAGCCACAGGTCAGAGTAAAAACGAGGTATGAAGAAATATCTTTTCGGAGAGTAAATAAAATTGCCTTTAAACTGTAGATCCCGGCTCTTATGGATAAAATTAACACACAACATAAGTGATGTGGAAAGCTAGGTCGTAATCCTGACTATATATGTACGTATGTATGTATAAAGTGACTTTCAGTTGTCCTTACTTTCCAAGATATTTCGATGACTTAAAAGCATAGGAAGCCTTCAAAATATTAAAAACCAATTACTGAAAATCGTTTAATTTTTAATTAAAAAAACCGCTCTGAGCTGTAATCTGGTAAAATTTAAAATAAAAAATTGAAATTAAAGAAAATCGTTTAAAATTGGAATTTTTTTTTTTAAATATATGGCTTAACTATCCAACACCAAACTGAATATAGAAGCCGTTATATCAACATTGATTCCTGTGGTAAAGGATATACAAAAAATAAATAAAATAAGAAAGAGAGAAAAAATAAAATGGAAAAAATCCTCTGACATTTGATGTCAGTCATAGAACTGCAAAATAAATTTTTATCATAAAACAACAACAATTCAGAATCAACAACTCCTCCGCCATTACTACATAGAAAACAAAAAAAAAAATAAAATTTTATTTTATTTTCTCTGTTTTGATTGAGTGAGTGATTGAATTTTAAAGATTTAAAATTTAAAAGTTGCTGATGAAAATATCATCGAATGGCAAATAACCGCGGCTTAAAATTTTAAAAAAAAATTGTTTTTTTTTTTTTTTTTTTTGTAAATAAATTAATGTAAAAAAAAACAATAACGATTTTAATATTAATGACTCTTACATATAAACAAACATATCTATCAAAATGGATAATATCTTTGAAAAAAATCTATTGAAACAAAAAAAATAAAAAAAAATTATTTCAAATTAAATTTAAGAAGATTTTACTCAAATTGAAATTAATTTTAAAGAAAATCAAATAAATTAAATTCGAAAAGAAAATATTTTTAAATTATTGTGATGATTTTTGTTTTCGTTCGTTTTTTTTTTTTGCAGAACTTCATTAGATTTATGTGCACACTGGGTTATATATACGAGGGTTGTAGAGGAATACGAGTATATCGCTTGACTAAATCACTCCATGGTTAGAAATGATTAGATTGTGATATCCTTATAGAACTTAGCTAACCTACAATAATGGAGTCTAAAATATTACCAAACACTTCACTTCATTGAAGTCGTCGTAGTCCAGCAGATAGTGTGTTGGCATATTAGACGTGAGGCCACAGTTTAAACACCGGGTCAGACACCACGATTAAATCAAAAAATGAAAAATATTTCGTAGGCGACTTCCTCTCAGCAGATTTCTAGCAAAAACTCTAACAGTAAATAAAAATTGCCATGAAAAACTTTCTGAAAAAAATCTGTCGTTCAGAATCGATTTTAAAACTGTAGGTCCCGCCACTTATGGATAAAATTAACAGACATAACATAACTAGTGTGAGAAGGTAGATTCGCATCCTGACCAATTATGTATGTATGTATATCACTTCATTACGTTTAATACAAGAGCAAGCTTTTCAAAGTCCTAATCTTCAGTAATACACAAGACATAATCACGTTTAAACGAAATTGAAGTTCTAACGTAGTCACACGACTTTCTACCA
This sequence comes from Sarcophaga bullata, assembly GCA_005959815.1. NCBI lineage: Eukaryota > Metazoa > Arthropoda > Insecta > Diptera > Sarcophagidae > Sarcophaga > Sarcophaga bullata. Next base: position 34,890 of record QOCX01000805.1, read on the forward strand.
TCAAGTCATCAAGCAAATTATTCAAGCAGTATTAGACAATGCTGTATAAAGATTAATAGCCTTATTCAATCTCTGTTTTTATTAAAATACCCTCAAAGTCATGAAACGCAGCAATAAATTTGCGAAAGCATCGCTTAATCAACGATCTGTAATCAATCGATAACCCCATATGCTTAGATAGTTTCTTTCATGGCTATTTCGTACAGAGAACTTTGACGATCTTATAGGATTTAAATTCTTATTAAAAACATTGTAGCCGGCGTTTGTTCTTTCAAGTCCATAGCCAATTATCACAGAGGCACGCCAATTGAGACAATGATCGTTTAACTATATTTCAAAGTAAGCAATCTTTTACTTGATTAGCGACCAGACTAGGTTTGCTTGTCTCTCCAACCACACAAAATTGAAGGTTTCTACGAACATAATAAATGTTGTAGTAACTACTACTGAATGATTTTCCGAATGCATCTGAAAGTCACATGTTTCTGGTTCAAAAAAAGCGATCACACACCTGATAAAGTTATAAGGTCTTGTATCTACTCCATCTGTAAAAATGGATTCAAGACCGAAATTCGATTCAGTTGAGTCGTTTTTATATTTATTGCTCTCTGTCTTGATGGTAGATGATAAAGGCACCTAAATTTCTAGAATAAGAATATCGCTCTGCGAGTATAGAATTGTTACCATCAAGCCAAAAGCTAAGCAGTTTTAGGTTAGCGAAAGTTTAGGTGTACGAATTACCATATCATATATCACAGATTGTAATTGGGGTTGTGACCATAGAAGTCATGCAGAAGTCATGGTACAGCGGTTAAAGTGCTTTCTACAAACCCGAGCAATTCTAGTTACGAGATCAGCCTGAATGCGCAAAAATGTTTGTATCATGGTTATAGAATATTAAAGATTAGAATGCTTCAATCAATCTTCCTCGACATTATCCATGAAACAAACTGAGCCACCAGAAAAGACAGCAGAGAAAAACATGAAGGAGCCGCATACATAGCAACAGAGGTCGTTGCTAGATGGCAACTCTTGTATGCTAGAACATATTAAGTTGATCAGTCTCCTACTTATTCTATNNTCTTGACTAAAGATTATGGACTGAATTATGGTATTTAAAGGACCTAAAAGGAATAGAAAAAAACAACAATTTTAATCACATTTTTATCTAATATGGCTACTTTATTAAGGTGTACAACGGGCCCATTAGACAGGAGTTTTAGGAGGCTTGTTTCATTGTGTGAAATATTGGATGTATAAAGCTGTCTTTGGCGTAACGAGGAATCGAATTATAAATTACTTTGAATAGCATAAAAGGATCTTCAAATTGAAAAGTTAAAGATGAACCAAGCTGAACAACTGTAAACCGGGTTTTTAATTGTTTCCAAAGTTTTAAAAATTTTCCCCTAAAATTTAAATACTGTAGGGTCAAGGATATCAAAATACTTATTAAACGCAAACAACTTTTATTTTAATCCTCTGTGCAAGGTATTATATTTCTGATATCGTTTTCGCTTTTAGAATACTATAAGAAGCTAAGATATAATCTTCATTGAAGGATTGTAATGAACAATTATGTACGTGTACCATGACCAAAACGTTTATTCGTAGTTGTGCTTATGAACTAACCCTCGTATAATATTTCAAATGTTGTTTGTATATTAAAATGTATAGCTTTTAATGCCTTTTTAAATATCAGCACTTATGAAAAATAAATAAAAATCGTTGGCATACTTTAAGGGGTTTAAATAAAATTTATGTTTAAAAGTTTTTTGGTGATAAGAAAACTATTAGAAAGTTTAATAACAGGTTATCATTTTGATTTTGAAATTTAGCCAAACTAAAGGCCAAAAGAAAGGAAACAAACAAAACAAAAAATTTTAGAAAAGGAATAAGTAAAGAAAAACTTGTTAACACCCCTAAAAGTATGCCAAAATTTTAAAAATCTTTTTTTTTATATTTTTGAAAGGAATTTAAATTATTTAATTTTCAAGAATTGTAAAATAATTGAAATTTAATTAAATTTATTGAAACTTTTAATTAAATTTAGATTTTTATGCCAGTCATTACATTTTATTAAACTAAAGCTTTGAAGCCTACTGGAATTAAATGTTTATAATTGTGTTTTAATTTTTTTTTTCTCTCTGTTTATTTATTTGTTAAAGAATTTTTTAAAAACAAATATAAAAATATATTTTTATACAAAAAACCACAATAAGGAAATTAAAAAAAATATAAAGAAAACATTAGAGTAATAATTTAGGCAGAATTTTAAATAATATTGTAAAAAAACACACACACACAAAGACACTAATATGTTAGCATTAGAAACAGAAGAAAAACATAAAATATGGTATAGTCTTAAGCAGAAAAAACAATATAAAAAACAAGGCTGGTATTGCTTTGAAAAATCCAAAAATAAGCCATAAATTATGCTTTAAAAAATATACACACAAAACCAAAAATGTATGCTATTAAATATAATTTCTGGTTAAGCCTAAATGTATACTTTATGTTTTTGTTTTTGTTTTGTTTTCTTTTCAGCAATACCAGCTAGAGTGTTATGTTTTCTTAAAGTATTCATTTATCTTAAATTATTTACACATAATTATTGTTAAAATTGTAGGAAACCCCAAAAAAGTAAAATAGAAAAATCGAAAATAAATGTTATTTTCTTGCAACTATTCTATGTGATTAGATTAATGAATCTGAAATCTTTTGTAAAACATTTTAGAAACAATTTATCTCTATTTCTCTAAACCCAAAAACAAAAACAAAAAAAAAGAAAAACAGAAAAAATGAAAGAAAGACAGGAAATATTTACCACAATAGAAAATATAAATTTCGTAAAATTATAATGAGAAAAAAAAAAGAAAAAACACAAAAAATTGTAAAACCATAGGATAACAAGTGAGCTGAGGAATAAGCAGAATATATGAACATAAAATATGTATTTTTGTGAACAACTATTATCAATGTATTTATGGAAAATTATACTCAAATACCCTATACTCCCCTCCTCTACTTCCCTACACCACCTTTTCAACAGGAAAAATATTATAGAATATAAGTAAAGGAAAAATGTACACAAGGGTAACAGGAAAATTTTTTTTTTTGGAACCTCAATTCAAATCTCAGTCAATTTGATTTATTTATTATAGCTAAGACAACTATATTTATATACTTTTTCTATTTTTTTTAGAGAATTTTGGACTTTTGCAAAATATATTTATGTTGACAATTAATTTTTTTTTTTTTTTTTTTTTTTGATGAACCTGGGTTCAAATCTCACTTTATTTATCAACTCAATTAATTTATTATAGCTGAGAGTAGTACATTTTAATAGTTTTGCTATTTCTTTTCAGAATTTAAGGTTTCAGTAAAGCTTTATTTAAAGTTAAAGTTTTATTTGCGGGCCACATATTACTGGTTCCCGGCAGGCCTTATGCTTTCAAATACAATTTTTTTTAGTTGTGCATTATTCACAAATCGTAAATAATGTTTTCAATATTCATAGTCGTGGTAGTCTTCACAGAAAGACTGAAAATTTACAAACATTGCACTTCATTGAAGTCGCCGTAGTCTAGTAGGTAGTATGTTGGCTTTTTAGAGGTCCCAGGTCAAACAATTCCAACTAAAAGAAATATAAAAAAATATTTCTTTGGCCGACTTCCTCTCAGCAGATTTCTAACAAAAACTATGAGAAAATGTTCTGAAACAGGTGTCGTTAGGAGTTGACTGTAGGTTCCGCCACTCATGTATAAAATTAACACACACAACATTAGTTGAGTAAGAAACTAGGTTGTAATCCTGACTAAATTGTTGTAATGGCCAATATAATATGTACGTATGTATGTAATATTCATAAATTTTCTCCTCCGATTAAAGAAACTGTTACCCTGTGTGTTCTTTTCAAAACTCAGCATAATTTTACTCTCTAAACTCTAAAATAATGTAACAAAACAAAAATAAAATCTAAAAAAAATAAATGAAAACTTTGTAAATTCAGTAAAAAAAAAAATTGGTTTTTAGAAGAAAAAAAAAACCAAACCCAAAAAAAAAATAAAAATAAATTTAAAAAACAAAAAATTAAATTTAAGATTTCTAAGCAAAATATTGGCAATTATTTGTAACCAATATTTTGAAAACAAGTTAATGTAAAAATAAAAAATACAAAAACAAAAAAAAAAGAAGAAGAAATGAAACTTTCAAACAGATAAATGTAACATTTGCATATCTCTATATATACATATATATTATACAGTTACACCCCCTACACATATATATAGAATAACTATATTACATACACAATATATAGTAAAAATGCAGAGATAATAAAAAAAGTAAACTAAAGATCAATAGTCGGCCTAGTTCGACTTTATAATACTCTACACCACAATAGTAGCTTGTAAAATAAAAAGACTAGCAACAGTTGCTTTTAACTTAAGATTATAGTTACCCAACGAATCAGTTTCTAACTAAAAATGACTGTTGGGGTTGCGATCATATATAGTATATTAACACTCTTTCGTTCTTTTCAGTCTCATATATGAAGTGGGCTACCTATTCGTAATTAATTTTGTTTTAATTCAAGATTTGAATTATTTCACCTTTACATCATATGCTGTTACAACTGGTATAAAGACAAGCACCGCCATGTAGTGATATTAATAGATTTTAGAGTCACGATCAGTTATGATCAATAAGGCTGCCTGCCATTTGAGTGGTAAATATTTCAGTAAACCAAACTAGAAAGTTAAGTGAAGTAAAACTAGCAGGAAATAACATGTAGAAGTCTCCCATAGTGACTGGGGTCTAATGACGTCAACGAATTGTATTACCCGCTAAAATGTGCTATTGAACAACCTTGAATCGCTGCTATTTAAACTGCAATATTCAAGGCCTAGCTCCCCTGGAATATTATTAAAAATCAGATGTTGTCAGATGTTGAGTCGTTCGGAGTCGACTTTAAACTGAAGGTCCCGCCACTTACGTATAAAATTAACACACACAACAAAAGTGGTGTGAGAAGCTAGGCCGTAATCCTGTCTGAAGGGTTGTAATGGCCAATTATGTATGTATGTGCCAGATGTTGTTGTCTTTGTCAGATTAAAACTAAATTCATAAAATATCAAGAACGTTCAAAAAGTTTTCAACATGATCATGAACAATGCCAAGTGAACTTAGTTATTGATTGAGTATCTTTCGAGAAATTTTACATCCTTTGCCGACTACACTGAACAAAGAAAGAAAGAGGAAGTTAAGCTTTGCAAAAATCTTAAGAACGAAAGACATAGTTCTTCTCGAATGATAATAAATGAGATAGTGACCAGAAATCATTAGAAGTGAATTGATTTTAATCATAGTAGTAGTCTAGGCAGTATGTTGGCTTATTAGATGTTGAGGCAATGGTTCAAACCCCATTTCTTAAGCAACTTTCTCTCAGCAGAGTTCCGGCAGAAACTCTGAGAGTAAACCATAATTGCAATGAAAAATTCACAAAAATAAGTCGGTAGGAGTGGACTTTAAACTGTAGGTCACGCTACTCACGTAGAAAATTAACACATACAACATAAGTGGTGTGAGAAATGGTTGAAGTTCTTCATCTATAGCTTCTACCCAAAAAAACGGATTTAAAAATTCTAGTGTTATACGCTGTTTTAGAGTAAAAAATTCTATTTTGTTTCAACTCGGTACACGATTTAATTGCTAATATTTTCACGTTATTCCAGGTTGCCGAAGTCTATACAGTAGTGTGTCGACGCCGGAAGAATATTTCTTTGGTGACCTGCTCTCAGCGGTCATTTAGCAAAAGCTCTGAAAAGGTTACTCAAAAATCTGTCGTTCGAAATTGACTTTGAAATATAGCTCCCATTACCAATGGTCAAAAATTAACACACACAACAAGGATGATGTAATAAATTAGGTTGTAATCCCTGCTAAGGGGTTGTAATGGCCAACAAAGTATGATTAAATTCGGAAAATTCTGCCTTCATCAATTCTGAATTCATTCGTTACAGCTTACAACTTACAGCTTACAACTGTTGTTAGCTTTGAATAACTTCTTATTTTAGGCTGTAAGGCAATAAAATTTTTTAGAAAAAGTGAAGTGGTTGTAGTCCTGACTGAAGGGTTGTTATGACCAACTATGTATGTATATATGATATGAGAAGCATAATTATGGGTTTTTCTATTGAAACAATGAATTTGAAGAATGGCAAGTCCATTCTCACCGCGTCTACAAACTCATGTTGATGTTTGGTGCTGGTTTTTTTTTTAATATGCAGCACATGTAAGCTGCGAGTAGGGTGTAGGGTATTAAAACTTTATTTCAAACAAATAATGAATGTAAAGATAAGTTTTTATTTTAAAAACCAAATAAAGAATATTGTATATTTTATTATTAAAACAACAAACAAAATGAAAATAAAAAAAATAAAAAAAAATTAAGGAAAAAAAATTTAAAAAAAAGAGGAATTAAGTTCAGTAAATGTAAACAATTTTTACTGTTAGAAATATTGTTTCGAACAATTGTATGAAAATGAAACAGAAAATGTAATGCTCTATCATAAAAATGGCTATGGTTCTAGTTCTATTAGGATATTAAAGCATTAAAAATGAAATAAGCAAACACTATAACCCATTATCTCTTTCTCTGTCTCTCTCGCTTTCTCTGAAAAAACCCTGCTACACATACACATACACATTGAAGGAGTATTTTAAATAAATTTTTAAAGAAAACTAAAAACAGACACAATAAATACAAAATAAATACACGCCCAAATCTAATGCACACAGATAAAGCTGGAGTACTTGTGGTTGATTTTTAATTTTTTTTGTTTTTTTTAATTTTAATTTTAATTTCCAAATGACTTTTGCTGTTACTTCTGGCTCCTTCTCTGTTTCAAAACGTACACCCCTATCCACAAACAGATTTTTAAGTTTGTTGTAGTTATTCTACATGCATAAAAAAATAACAGTATTCTTAAGCCTTTCGTATTATATTTTGCCTCTCTCTCTCTTCTATGTCTCTGTTTTAAATTAAATGACATGCACAGTTACAGACACCAATACTGACACCAGTTACTGACACAGACACAGTTTGAAATGTAAATGTAATTAAATTTCTCTTTTAAAAAGGAAACTGTCTCTTTTCATTACACACACATATACACACACACACACACTTACACATACACACTAACACAAGCTTACAATTGAAACAAAACTTTTTGTAGTTGTTTAAGTGAAACTAAAATGTTTATGTATAAATAATTGAAATATATATATGGATGGTATGACGATGATGATAATGATAATGATCATCAATCAATCATCATCATTATGATGATGATAATAATTATTTACAGCAAAAAATAATACACAGAAAACAAATATAAAAGAAAACAAAATAATATTTAAGTTATAAAATATAAAATGAATTAAATTAAAAATATATATACAAATACATATACATATAGATTATAGTATATAATAACAACAACAAAAACAACAACAACAACAACGAAGAAAAAGTATAACAAAACAAAACAAAACAAAACTAAAATTATATTGTATATTGCATACATGAATTAAAGACAAATTGATATTTGAATAAAAATCATATTTAAGAAGAATGAAAACAAAAACAATTCACATGGAGAAGTTTTATTTTTTTTCATATATTCTACGAATATCGTAATATATTGTGGATATTTTAATTAACTTTTGCCAAATGCTTGCATCGTGTTTATAGTGAAGCGTTTAAATACAATGCCGTGTTGGTATTAGTCACCACCACAATGCTCTGTTCATACTTTTGGTAAATTTGATAAAATAATGAACTGACCGGTCGTCGCAGTCTGGTAAATAGCGTGTTTAGACTTAAACCCGTGGCTCAAGCCCCAGCTCAAACATCACAAACAAAACAAAATATGAAAAATATATTTCTTTCGGCAAAAACTATATTTCTGTTCGGGAAAAAAACTACGAGACTAAATAAAATTGCCATGAAAAGTTTTCCAAAAAATCTGTAATTCCACGTTCATGGAAAAATGCAGCCAATAAAAGTGGTTGGCGAAGATAGGTTTTAATCCTGACTATAGACCAGTAATGTAATGACCAATCATTTAGTAAGTACGAAAGTTAGTCAACCTCGATTTCTCCTAGTGTTATCACGAAGCATTGATATAGATACACATGCTTCAATCAGGACTATGACTTAACTTCTCACACTACTTATGTTGTGCGTGTTAATACGACCATAAAGCATCAAGTAGGTTTTTTATCCTATCTATCTAGTCTGTGCCGCTCTTAGCAACTTTGCCAATTAGCTAATCTGTTAGCATTAGGTGTCCGTCTCTGCCCGTAAGACAAGAGTAACGTAAAGTTTCGTCATCGTTAAGACATATTCGGCACACATTACTTAGGACGGAAGTCGTTTAAATTAAATCCAAGGCATTCAGAACTGCTGTACTACCCATACATGGAAACTTCGGTGTGGTATTGTTCATTCCAATTCTTCTAAAGAAAACTCTACCGTCTCCACATACATACATAACATACATAATTGATCATTAAAACCCTTCAGTCAGGATTACGAACTAGCTCCTCACACCACTTATGTTGTGTGCGTGTTAGTTTTATTTATGAATGGCGATATCTGTAGTTTAAAGCCGATTCCGAACGACAGATTTTTGAGAATCTTTTTCATGGAAATTTTATTTACTGCCAGAGTTTTTGCCAGAAATCTGTTGGTCGGGAAGGTTTCTATTAACACCTCAGCCTGACAGAAGAATCCGCAGATAGAGGTATAGTACATGTGTACGATCTTCCTTTAAGGCATTTCTTTAATTTCTAATAAAACCAAGTGAGTGTTAGATATGGTATCTAAATTCTTCGTTTGAGAATTCTATTGCTGTCAGTTTTATGTGGAATAGAATCTCTTTTAAATGTCCGCCACCACTTCTCTGAGTCAAGGCATCCCTAATGTCCAAAAAAAATCTCCTTTTTCGAGGTAGATATTCAAGCCATTAGTGGATAAATTAATACATCCAACACCAGTAATGTAAACCAGTCATTCAGTAAGTACGAAACTTGATATCTTCTAGTAATTGGTTGTTATTACGAAACATGATACATACATACATTATTGATCATTCAACCCTTCAGTCAGGATTACGACCTAATTCTTACGCCACTTATGTTGTGTGTGTTAATTTTAACCACAAGTACGAACCTACAATTTAAAGTCGACTCCGGATGATAGATTTTTGAGAAATGTTTCATGACAATTTTATTTACATTTGAGTTGTTGCGAGAACTCTTCTTCGTTTGAGAATTCTATTGCTGTCAGTTTTATGTGGAAATAGAATCTCTTTTAAATGTCCGCCACAACTTCCCTGATCAAGTGCATCCCTAATGTACAAAAAAATCTCCTTTTCGAGGTAGATATTCAGACCATTAGTGGATAAATTAATACATCCAACACCAGTAATGTAAACCAGTCATTCAGTAAGTACGAAACTTGATATCTTCTAGTAATTGGTTGTTATTACGAAACATTGATACATACATACATTATTGATCATTCAACCCTTCAGTCAGGATTACGACCTAATTCTTACGCCACTTATGTTGTGTGTGTTAATTTTACCACACAAGTAACGGAACCCTACAATTTAAGTCGACTCCGGATGATAGATTTTTGAGAAACGTTTTCATGACAATTTTTATTTACATTTGGAGTTTGTTGCCAGAAATTTGCTAAAAGGAAGTCGCCGCAGAAATATTTTTTTCATGTTTAATTTTGTTGGAGACCGTTGAGTCTGACCTTGGTTTTTATACGAAGTGACCTCCGAGGCAATGACTTCTTAATATACATTCAAGAGCTGTCTGAAGTGGAAGTTGATTAAATACATGACACTAAACGACCAATCCCAACCATCAGTGAAGTGTAATGAAAATGCGAGGATGTGTTTGGAATCAAAACGGTCCTTTGCTCCTACTATCATCATTGTTCTAGTATACATACCCTTGCAATCATAGATTTCATACTCCGAGCATTCAGCCCATAGTTCTTGCAAGAGAGTGCCAAACAAGTCCAGTCCCATTCTGCGTATATTATGCGGTAGTCTGTTTTGCCTATGCTTGGGAGACACAGACCTGATAAGGAAAATTTCTTCTGACACCACCAACCTCACAAAAGAATCTGCAGTTAAATATCGTATCTGTAATAGTCATTTCCTTTTTTTTAATTTTCAATAAAACCAAGTGAGTGTGACATATCATAGATATTTCTTCTTCGTTGGGTGACGTATTGATGCTACTATGTATAGAATACAATCGCATTCAAATGTCGGCCACCGGCTTCTCCTGTGAATTGCATCCATGACTCTGGTGTATACATCAGGCTGAATCTGACCGAAGACATAGGTTATGTTGACTTTGATGGTTAATTACATTACATCAACGTGATATGACTCTGCCTTGAAATCACTCTTGCAGAATATCCAATGTGTAATGAGATGTTGATCTAATTCAGGCTAAAAGAAGTTGATTGTCATTAAAGTATATTGCAAGCTATTGACAGTATGGATCTGGCTAACGCGGTTATTGCAGGAATATGGAACAACAACACCACCAATCCAAAATTTATACCAAAAGCGACATTTTCGATGGTTCTCAAAAGAATTAAAGTCTTTCTGAATTCTAAAAATTTGTTTGATCACGTACACTTCCATCCAAAAATGACTTTCTTGACATGACAACTAATTGGTCAAACGTAGATCTAGCCGTTACCAATTAACATATTTCGTAAGACCCTATTGGAAGACTCGTTATTACACCGTTCGCATTTATTATCCTTCTTATATGAAACTTGAATTTATAATTTGATTTTAATTCACATTAAAATGAAAATCAGATGCTCTTCTATTAAACATTCCATAAAGCAAAGTTCAATTTGGCATTTTAAATTCAATTTTTTTTTTCTTCTTCTTAATAAGAAAATATGAACAGAAAGTAAATCGATGTGATAAAATTGATATTCAAATTTCATATTTTTCATTTCCTTTCTTTATTTCGATAACATTTTACGCTTGATTTATTTCACTATCTTGCAACGCCTATTCCAAAACCAAATTTTGGACAAAATGAAACGTACTGAAAGGAATCTTAAAAAGAACAAAAACCTACACAGGCATTTTACAACCTCAATTTTTTTTTTTTTGTTCGCTTTCTTTGTAATACAACTAAAACAACATCAAATATCAATAAACATAAAAAAGTATGTGAAAAAAAACAAAAACTTGGAAAAAAAAAGTTGTAAAACAAAAATTTTAGCAGACCGCCAAATCAGCATTTTATAGCCGAAAAACAAAACAAAGAAAACGGAAAAAGAAAACCAACATTTTGTGTCTCTATTTAAAGCCACTGACTAACGTACAGTATAGTCAGTCAGTCACATAAAATATGTTCGTTAATAGAGCGAATAGCAAAATAAGAGAGAGAGAAAAAAAAAGAAAATTCATGGAAATAAAAGTTTATTTGTCGTAAAATAGTAAAAATGAAATACTTTATGAAGCAGAAAATAACAAGAGAATAACCGTGGCATTTAGGTACCATGTACAGTATGTAGGTATGTATGTATGTACGGCGGAATGTAATAATAAAATATTATGGCATGTGGTCTATAAAGTATTTAAAATATCCTGACATGGGCAAATGAATTTCAAGTTTTGATTAAAAATAGAAAGAGTGTCAGTAGCTTGAGAGTTGTATTCAGAAAGCTAAGTACACTCTACGTACCTGACGAACAAAATGCTTATAGTTGAGTAAGTTTAAGTGATACATTGTAGTATCGATAACATCATCTTATTTATATGGAAACCATTAAGTCTATTGCGATATTTTTCTAAAGATCAGTCACTATTGGTGTGTTCATATTTGCCAACGAGAGGGATATCAAATAGTGCTTTCCAAAACATGTTTGCAGTTCGACTGAAGAGAGGTCTTAATCCTGACTGAAGAATTATACTGACCAACATATATGTATGTATATGTATGTATGTTTGCAAATCCTCAAAGAGTATACATTGCAAGTATCGGACAATCGACTAGAATGTGCTTGACAGTTTTCCCTTCTTCTTCGCATAATCAGTTCAGTTTGTAAATCCGTAGCTAAGTGGGCCATTTTGAATTTACCACCTCTTAACAAAAGGAATAACAATACTCTTACCAGAAAACCTTTGTCATGAAAGAAGTGGTCTTTACTATCCTTTAGTTAAGACTACAACCTATCATCTAACACCATTCATGTTGTGTGTGTTAATTTTATACATGAGTGACGTGACCTACAGCTTAAAGTTGAATCCGAAAGACGAATTTTATTTAGTATCAGATTGTTTGAAAGAAGACTGTTCAGAGGAAATCGCCGATAGAAAAATTTCACTGTGAATTGAACCACGGACTCTCTTCTAATAAGCGCACACATTACCTACTAGACTGTATATCATATTCATGGAGGAAATTATGTGTGATATTTTAAAACTAGAAAGAAACATAGCAGCAGTCCGTCGTAAGACATGGGATACACACGAGTCTAAGACTTCTTGAATTAACCATCTCTTGATTGAAATGCAAATACTGGTCATGTCAACAGACATCTGTTAATTGTTTCCAGTCAACATTCAAAGAAGTTGATTTGAGAAAACATAATAAAAACCGATGGCTTGCTCTATCACTATTAACTCTGAGTAGTTTTGAGGAGTCTTGGTATCTTGATCCTACCTTTGATTTATAACAGTTAATAGGCTAGTATAGCAGACTTTCTAAAGTCCATTTCAGTTCTTCTTTGAACATGCTAGAAAACTTTCCGTACGTTATGTAAAGAGTTTAGGTTTCCTGGTGTATAGCAAAACTCAGGCATCCAACAGAGAATTGTGGATCAGAAGAGATGAAAAGGGATGTTGAATATCATAAAATTGGGCAGTTATACGGTATAGTGATAAGGTTTTCCTCGCTATTTGCTTAAGCCATTTCACCAAGAAAGCTTTTACTTTGAAGCTTTATAGTGGACACGAAACAATTGATCACAAAGAAGGAACGTTTGGAATTGGGAAAACTAAAGACATGGATTGTTGCATCTGGTAACATAACATAATTAGCCATTACAACTCTTCAGTCAGTATTACGAAGCTTTTCATTGTAATTTTTTTATTCTCAGAGTTTTTGCCAGAAATCTGTTGAAAGAAAGTTGTCGAAGAAATATTTCAGTTCTTATATCGTTTTTGTTTTGAATCATGGTGTCACGTTTAACAAGCCATCACACAAGGTACTAGACTACGGTGACTTCATGTGGTAACCCATTGGCCTATTCATGGCTGATAAGTTTTTATGTTATGAATGGAAAACTCTTGTAAATATCATGATCAATGGTTTAAAAACTTAATTGCTAGAAGGGTTGAAGGAGTTATGAAAAAACAGTCGGGCATACTTAATCTTCTGAGTTTGATAAAAAAAAGAAAAAACATTGACACAAGTATACTACATTCAAGGGCATTACTTTAAAGTATTCAAGAAAATAATTTCCCAAAAAAAATTTTTTTAATTTCTAAACATACCTCGTATAACAAAATCTTAAAATTTCATATGCTTTTAATTTCATTTAATTTTCGTTTAATTTTAAGTAGCGTCTGTCTAAGTAGCAAGTAAAACTGGTTAAAACCACAGGAAACATTTAAAATAATTTACAGATGCTTAAAAGCAACAACAACAACAACAATCTTGCAATTGCCAGCAATTTAACCAGCCAACTGGATCAACCGCCAGTCAGCTAAGCAGTCAGACAACCAACCCCCTCTATACATAAAGTTTAGAATGCATTTGGCATTGCTTAACATCATCTTCGCCTATAGCATCGGCACTGCACTGCTTGCTATTGTGCTAGTCATGCCTTTAATATTCCTTCGAGTGTCATTGCCATAATGATTATTGTTGTTGTTGTAGTATTGTACTGTTTTCATGCTCATCAGCAGCTCTATTACAGTCAGAAGAACCACAACATTAAGAATAAAATTGTTATTGTGGCGGTTATAGTGGCCATAACGAAATACGGAGACTTTTTCGAAAAGTTCTGCACTTTAACAGGGGCGAGCCATTTCATGCAATTGTTGATCGCCGCAAAATGTTTTGCTTTCCGGCTACGATGGTTGAATTATCAATGAAACCATAATAAAGACGACACTGTTGGACATTTATCATATCACATATACACATACATACACAGCACTTATGCATGTACTTGTGTTGTAAACATCAGTTGGGGCTTTTATTCGGCACAATAATATTTTCGCCCCCCACAAAAAACGTTGTGTGCATTAATGAAAATGAAAAATTTGCTGCAAAATGTTACGTTTTCCATTTAATGGAAAATAAACTATGAAACGTTGTGATAATAAAACGCAGAAAAACTATCGTAAAAGTTTAATGGCGTTACAATAAATCGACAAACGGTAGCGTAAAAGGTCAATGCGAATGTAACAGTAATTCACCGTTTTTGATAATTTCAGGTGAACACTTCAATAAACATTAAAGCCGAGATAAAAGTTCTGTGTTTGTAAATCAGGGGTTATGCATGGTCATGATGCTCAGACCAATAGGGACCCATGGGGAACTGTCTGGAAAGACAAGGCAAATCTTAGAACAGCTCAAATGGAGTTAAACAAGCATGTGTTGGTATAATAAAGGCAATAAAACCTGTCCTGCGGCGGTAGTAGAAGCTTTCATGAATGTTAGATGTCATATGCAGCTGCATATGGCACAAATAACAGAGCCTTAGGGACTATAGTTAGGGTAATGGGTGGCAAACCTAATAAAGAATTCATACGAGAATTTTGTGACCTAATGAATCGAATGACTGGCCCCTGCAGAAACTATGATTTTTGAAAATGCTTCGCAACAAGCCTTAGTAACAAAAAGTAAATGGAGTAACCCAGTAACCGCATTCTCTTTTAAAAGAGCAACCATTTTATGTCATTCAGATGGGTCAAGAATAGATTTCGCGACAGAAGCGGAAGTATTTCTGCCCAGATTGAAATATTCCGAACCCATGTGGATACTCTCTGGTATCTGCCCAGCCAGTCACCGTAGCCTAGTAGGTAATGTGTTGGCTGATTAGACGTGAAGACACGATTCAAACCCCAGGTCAGACATCTTCAACGTAACGAAAATAAAAAAATATTACCCACAGTGGCTCCTCTCAGCAGATAATTGCATAAACTCTGAGAGTGAAATAAAAAGTGCCATGAAACGTTTCTCAAAAATTGTTGTTCAAAGTCAACTTCACACCGCAAGTCCCGCCACTGAAGTATTAATTAACACACACAACATAAGTAATGTGAGAAACTAAGCCGTGATCTTGATGGAAGGGTTGTAATGGCCAATTACGCGAAAGCAAATGCCTTCAAACCGATATGCTCAATTCAACTTGGATAGAAGATACAAGAGACATAACAATACTGTCTGATAGTTAGACGCTAGCCAATCAATTGGTCCTTTGAGCTTAAACCGAAATAATTGAATCTGTCTGGATATGCTGAATCTGCAATGCAGGAGAATAGGATTACTCTCAACTGAATCCCAGATTGTGTGTAATTCAGGAAATGCACAATTAGATGAGCTTGCAGAAAGGAAGCTTTCACACCGTTGATGGGGCCAAAACTCTACTGTGGAGTGGGAGACGTGAAAGAGAAGAAAAAAGACACAAAAAGTCTTCAAAATCCAAATGGAATTTATGGCAATCAAAATTATTGTTGCGGAACTACAAGTAAAAAGGAATTTGAATCACGCATAAGATTTTTCAGGAATAACCTGAGTATAGAGACCCTGAATTGGAAACAACTTGTAGATTCAGTCTCATCAGAACAGAATATTAAGACAACCGAAAAGGAAACAGTTAGACGCCTAGCAGGTACTGGCCAGGGATTTGTTCTTGTTGACAGCGACAGGCATCACGAAGTCTGTCGTGACAGGAAGTTTAGAGGCGACATTATAAGCACACTTGATCGTATGGTCGCCAACAATCTATCTATTCGATTATGCCGAGGTAAACCACATTGATTCCAATGTTAACTTCAACTTGCATTTTGTACAGTTGTCAGAAGAATATTTCATTATACTTGCAATGGTAATTTGTTTGGCAAATGTTCGTTTGCTTTCTCTATACAGTCTAGGAATTTTTCTCTTGCCACATTTCACTTTCTTATACCACAGCTGTTGATCTGTGTTGGGTTTACAGTCATGTTTAATTCATGGCATAATAAGATGACAAAAATATGCAGACATTTAAACATTTTGCTGGAAGTGAGAATGAAAATAAAACGTTTTTCCTCGCTCGTCCGTTTTTTTTTTCTTTTTCGGGCATTATATTTAATGTTTAAGCGTGTGTTTACTTGTAATTTATGTCATCAAATAATTTTTATTCTTAAACAAACAAACAAAAAAACACACAAACATACATGGGTATAAATACCGTTAAATATAATAATAAAAATGTACATACGCCAGCCATACTCAATAACAACCGGATACTCATTAAAATGTAGGCTGAAAACCAATACATTTACAGGCAACAACTATTCTCGAAAAATATAAACAAACAACAAACACATTTACAGTTACATTCAGGAAAATACAACAGATTACATATGGCTGCGTGTCTTTTACAAACAAGGATATAAGTGTGTGTGTGTGTGTGTGTGTTTCATAATAGACGGACACATTATTCATGTTGTCACATGTTTTTTTTCTTCTTTCTTTCATTTTATGCGATAATTTCGTTGTTGTTGTTTCCATACGCATGTAATTTTATCATGTAGTAGTTGTAGTTGTTGCTGTTGTTATTGTTATTGTTTTTATATATATTTTATGTGTTTACAACATCAACATTATTTTGATTGGTTTAACAAACGTTAACTGTGAAACATCAATTTGATGGGGGGCCCATCATTTGTGGTTATTTTGTTGAAATTGTTGTTCTTGTACGAGAATTTACTCTTACACACAACAACAACAAAAATATTCGTTAAATTTAAGCCTCAATGCATTCGCATACTTACGTACGTGGCTCTCGTATGCAATACATTGCGTATGACAAGAAAGAAGAAAAGTCCTTAATCCTGACTGTGTTTTAAATTTTTTGTTTTTATTTCACATAATATTCGTATCGCAATCCAATCAAAATTTAATCTCCGAAAGAATTTTATCACAATTTAATTTAAAATTAATAACGATAAGTATGCCGATAAATTTGCCTGCCTTTGAATCTCAACAAAGGCGGCAAAAATGTATTCAATTTGTGCATGGCGTTCAGGTAATTGCGTTTAAGAGTCACTTAAGTAAAGTGTTGAGTTGATTTTTTTTAATGAGTTACTGGAAATGTTTAATAAGCAGGCGAAAAGAATGCAATATTGAGGTGGAGTGGAGTGATCCAAATCTGATACGTGATCAACTTACGCAGATCATGGAAGCAATTTAAATTCATCAAGAAGTCAACAACTATTTCGGAATTTAGAATTCTTTGCAATGAACCTGTTTTGACTACTGATCGCACACATACATACATAATTGGTCATTAGAACCATTCAGTCGGGATTACAACCTAGTTTCTCACACCACTTAAGTTGAGTGTGTTAATTTTATACATGAGTGGCAAGTCCTACAATTCATAGTCGATTCTAAACGACAGATTTTTGAGAAACTTTTGCATGGCAATTTTATTCTTTCTCAGATTTTTTGCAAGAAATCTGCTGAGAGTAAGTCGCCGAAAAAAAAATTTTTGTTGGAGATATCGTTCGTTTTATTCTAGATGTCGAATCTGTCGTCTGAACCTTGGCCTCATGTCTAATAAGTCAACACACTACCTACTAGACTACGGTGACTACTG